>JAODLM010000187.1:0-102188 GCA_036937905.1 Salvia rosmarinus
TTTTATGCGATAGAAATCGAGTTCGAAAATTGTGGTTTTCAACGCTCAAAAATTGGTCACTATCAAATCTTGATGATCTAGCATTGTTTAAACCAAATAATACTGTAATAACATATGAAAATCATAGGAATAATTTATAATTTCTGATCGATTAAAACGCTTGCTTCATCTCAAAACGTTAACGCTTGAAAACGCTCATTATCGACTCATCTCGAATGGTCGCATCACTTTATTAAATTATTCCATTAATAATGGAATTTAATTCTAAGCTTAATTGCTTTAGAAAATATCATGAATTTTAACCATCGATACGCCGATCGACGTTAAAATAATACCTGATACTTATATACTTTTATTCCTAAATTCACAATTCTCTGAATATAAAATAGATTTCATTCCTTCATAATTAATCGACGCATTATTCGATATCTTATGGATTGAATCATCTCAATAATTTCTAATTTACGGTTTTAAATACCGTAATTAGCATCTAATTCTGGGTATTACAACCAACCGCTAGGGCTATACAATTCACCCAACCTCCGCAGCCCAACCCCAACCTCAACAAGAACTCCACCAAAGAACCGTGGCAGCCACTCAACAACAGAGGCCAACCCTCGACAAAGAAGAAGAAGCAAGAACAGCAAGAGCCCACCGAACCCGCAAGGACAAGCCCGACATCGCCTAGTTAGAGCTACGCCTACACCGAGGCGAACAGCAAAATCTGGAACCCGGTATGAGAGTCCTTCTCAACATACCGTTATTATATTGTTCGACACGGTGCTTCGGATTCTTTTATAGCCGAATCATGAGAAATGCCGACTTAGGTCTCGATAAGGCAAGTCGATATGAGAATCTTTTCACCATAGGAGGGATTACGATCTACACATTGCTCGAACCTAGATCGACACTAGATCACTTAAGGTTCCGCGAACGATCCGAACATAATCCCTATGGGTGACGAGACATAATCCTAGGAAGGATGTTAGCTAGAAATCATTCCACGATTCGCAAGGAAAGGAAAATTTCGCTTCACTTTCTCGACAAGAATACGATTTTCATGGAATGCAGGAACGAGAATCCCAATCAGATCGCGCTAAAGCGCAGAAGATGATCAACCTAGAAGGATGCACTTTCTCGCTTACTTGAACGGAGAAGACAAACCCAAGCGAGGATTCAGGACATTGAAATTGTCCAGAATTTTCTGACGATTTCAAGATCTACCAGATTACCTCCGAAGACACTAGAGTTCACCATCGACTGGAACCCGGATCGGCTCCAGGTGGCGCCTATAGGAGCCCCAAAGGAATTGAAGAATCAAGATCCAAACCAAGAATTGTTGGATCTAGGTTTCATTAGCTCAGTTTCACCGTAGGCGCTTTGTTCGTCAAGAAAAATGGTTCTGAGGATGCATCGACTACCGAGGGTGAACAAGACGACACTAAAGAACAAATACCCTTTACCAAGAATTGATGACCTGCTTGATCAATTGTGAGAGCAGGTGTATTCTCAAAATTGATCTCAAGTCGTTACCATCACCTAAAATACGGCTCGAGGAGTACCTAAGATCGCATTCGAACGAGATATGACCACTATGAGTTCATAGTTATGCCGCTCGATTAACCAATGCACCACCGTATTCATGGATCTCATGAATGAGTATTTCATCCATTTTGGATAAATTGCTTGGTCTTCAGACATATCCTTATCTATTCAAGGAATGAAGAGGATCACAAGGAACATCCGAGAACGATTGCAAACCCCGAGAGATGAAAGACTCTTTGCTAAGTTTAGCAAATGTGAGTTTAGAGGAAGTTATGTTCCTTGGAACATCGTGTCCAGCAAGGCATAAAAGTAGACCCACTAAAGTAGAGCAAGATAAGGATGGAAATCGCCACGACTCAAAGACGAGATTAGAGTTTCTAGACTAGTGGTTATTATCGGAGATTCATCAAGGATTATCCAAGATTGCGAGGCCAATAACCCGCCATTCTAAAAGGAATCAAGTTCAACTGGATCAAGAATGTGAAGGAGTTTTCAAAACTCAAGGAAAACTTACAATGCACCAAGATTAAGGCCCAGCGGACAAAGAATATGTCGTTATACAGATGCTTCTAAGACCGGACTAGGTTGTTTTGATGCAAGAAGGCAAGTGATAGCTTATGCATCCCGACAACTCATACCACATGAATCGAACTACCCAATCACGACTTGAGTTAGCAGGGTTCATGCACTAAAATTTGGAGACACCATCTCTATGGAGGAGAGTGAGATCTTCACGGATCATAAGAGTTTGAAATACTTCTTCGAGCAGAGATTTGAATAGAGAGAAGATGGTAACTAGTAAAGGATTACGACGGTATTAACTATCACCCGCAAAGAATGTAGTAGCCGACGCTTAAGTCGTAAGAGCCATACCAAGCCGGATGTCTTTATACAAGAAGAGAAACTCGCTGAGGAGTTTGGAAGAAGAGGATTGAACTGATTGAACAACCCAGACGATCACGAGTTGTATCGCTACACCACATCGACGCCCGATTTAAGAAAAGGATTTTCGAGACAAAGGATGGAGGAAAAGTTAGAAAAGATCGCATGAGGGTAAGGTCTCAAGGATTTAAGATTTCTAAGCTGACAACGCCTTATTGCTAGAAGGATATGCTGCCCGATGGACGAGCATAAGAGTGATTGATACTAAGATGTACACAGACCAAGGAAAAGTTTTGGAAGGCATGAAACGAGACATATTTTAGCCTTGTTTCGTGAAAGTGTCATAACAACGTCTCACGGAAATTGCATGCTCAAATACCCAAGTGGAAATGGATGAAATAACGATGGATTTGCTACTTAACTTACCCAAATCAAAAGAGGAAATACCGCCATATGGGTAATTGTTGATAGACTTACCAAGAGTGCTCACTTCGCCAATTCAAAGCACTTATGGATCGATAAGTTACCAATGACGTCAAGGAAATTATACGTTACATGGAGTGCCAAACCATTACCTCGAAAGAGACTCCAAGTTCACATCCGACTCGGATTAGCTTACAAAGGAATTGGGACAAATTGAATTTCAAGACGACTTTTCACCCACGCATCGACGGCTCGAAAGAACCGATCCGACACTAGAGGATATCGAGAACAAGTAGTGTTGGATCGAGGTGCAAAGGAAGATATTCTACCCTTATCGAGTTCGCCACAACAAACCTATCGACGATTGGTATGGCCCCACACGCCTTATATGGCAAGAAATGTAGATCACCGCTTATGGGAGAAGTAGGAGAGAAAGATCATAGGCCGCAAGGGAACAGATGATGAGATCGTCCGACAAATTAGGTCGAGGATAAGAGAAGCTCAGATAGAAAATCCTCACCGATACGCTGTAGATCCAGCTACTTGAAGCATGGAGACAAAGTGTTTCTCAAAGTCTCTCCATCGAAAGGAATTGTCGTTTGGCCCGAAGGAAAGCGAGACCCGCTTTACTAGACCATATGAGATCCTGAGAGGATAGGTCCAAGAGTTTATAGGTCGGTCACCGCCAAATTTGGGAATGTGCACAATGTTTTCACGTGTCACAATTATGAAAATACGACACGATCCAAAGCACGTGATCCATCAAGACGACGTGATTCTTAAACCGACATGAGCTATGAAGAAGAGCCAGCGGCAATACTTGACCATAAAGTCCAAAGAACTACGAGCAAGTTCCGTAGTCAAAGTGTCGTGGAGACACCATGGACAAGAAGTTAAGCCAGCTAAGGTGGCGAAAGAACGATACCCGATTTATTTTTCTAGAGGTATGCAAATTTTGGGATGAAATTTCTTTAAGGTGGAATGTAATATTCAAAGAAACGAACGCCTAATTACGTATTTTAAACCCGATTGTGGTTTTGCCAGATATTAATTCGTATGACATCGAATAATGATTTCGATTCAGATCTAATAACAAATTCCTTTTATATTCACTAAGGATTGTGAATTAAGGAATAGAATGTCGCAAGTAATTCGATAACTTATTTTTAACGCCGACACGATCGAACGCCGTAATCCCGTGAAATTTTCTAAGCAATAAGCTTGAATTAATTTCAATATTAATTCCTATATTAATGGAATAATATTTATAAAGTAAGTACGAACTCTGACCATTTTGAGAGAGTCGATTATGAACGCTTGAGACGTTAACGCCAACGCCTGTAGACGCCTCTTAAAAGGGTTTAACGATCGTGAAATTATTATAATTAATTTCCATTATTATTTTATATAATTACAGTATTATTAAGCATTAAAATCAATTTTGAACTAAAGAAATCGATAATTACATATTGTAATTTTCAAACCCTAACTTTGAAATTAGTGGTTTTCACATAAATGATACCATTAAATTATCCTATGCTATTATTTATTATCTAAACTATATGTTATGACTTATATATGTGTATTTGGCACGAAAATGGCTATTTAAATGATAATAGGCGGACTTCTAAATTTTGCCCTAAATCACGCCATTTTTGATATTATTTGCTAAGTGATGTTTTAATTATTTAATTGGATGCATTTTATATCTATGATTATATATGGATTGATATATAGTATTAAGGATCAAATAGATTAAAATCACACCTTGCACCCCTGCTCATCGGTCACGCTTTCATAAGCATGATGTTCACCTTTTATTGCCCAATGCATGAACACCCTTTTAGCCTAGCCTAATCATCACAAACCACTCCTAAAATGCTGAACTTATTCTATTGGTGTGTGTGAGTGTGAACGAGAGATGGGATAGATAGGAGACCTTTCATTCTCCTCCTCACTTCATTATCCTCATTCCAATTTTTAGAACACACAAAATACTCTCCTCTCCATTCTTCACCAAGAGCCGAGAGCTTCCTCTCCATTATTCTCAAAATTTTCTTCATTTCTTCTCCTCCATTCACCCAAGGTTTGATACCCTAGTATTGTTCCTGAATCAATATCATTCCAAAGGTAAAACATGGACCATGGTTTCGATTTTATCATCTTTGTTCAAAGAAAAGTCGAGCATGTTATATATATGTGTATGTATTTTAATGTTCTTATGTATTAGATATGGTTGTATAAATGTTGCTTGATGATTTTATTTTTAAAATATGAGAATATATGTTTAGAGAATAGGTTAGTACATATGAAGTGTATGAATGGATCTAGCCCTTAAATGATATTTTCGAACCCTTGAACATGTTTAAAATTATTTTTGAAAATGTTAAAATATTTAGTGACCATTAGGTTTTAAAATATTTTAAGGATGGATTATCGATCTATGATATGTTTAGAGTCCATAGTGATTTATTTAGAATTTTGAAAACCCAATTATTTTTCTAAAAATACAGAGCATTATACATGTACCTTGTGTATAATTTTATTTTAAACATGCAATGACATATCAATGCTTCAGGACCTTGATTATATGTTCTATGAATTTATTAGAATTTTAGAAAATCAAATGCTTGATTTTAAAATAGGACCGTGAGCTATATAATGCTATATGTTGGTGTATGATTTTTTTTAAACATGCAATGGTATATTGTGATCTAGTACATTGATTATGTGTTACATAATTTTGTTGAATTTTGGAGATCAAATGCCAATTTTATCAAATAAACCGTGAGCTATGACTCTTTAAGGTGATGATTTAATTGGTTTTGATGAATGATAAATTTTATATTGTTATATTATAGTGTATAAGCATAGTATATAATTGTTAGAATTTTTGAAAACCAATTACCTATGAAATTAAAAAAACGAGAGCTTATATGCTCCATATGGTGATGATTTCAATTGGTTTGGTTGATGTTATGATGTTACAATTTATAATATAATGTTTGAGCATGATATATTGTTATGAATTTTGAGAATTGTTTGATAATTGTTTAGTAATTAATTTGTGACTACCGATTGCACATTGAATTTATTCCTTGATGTATAAGTGTTTATGATGGACTATAGGTTATAATTGTGACATATATGATGTTGGGACATTATACTAATTGTATAAAATTTGTAAATTTTGGACAATTATATCATTAATTATTTAAAATTACCGTGACATATATATATATATATTAATAGTGATGATCGAACATCATTTGATGATATTAATACTTATTAATGACCATAGTGTATAATACACTATATGAAATTAGAAATTTTTTGAAATCATTTGGTAATTTTATAAAATTACGAGAGCAAAATGAAATTTTGAGGATTTTAAACCTTTTAATCAAGTTTATTAATAAATTATATGTCTAAATATTATTTTAGACATATTTGATTTTATAAGATTTTATAAACATAGATTACTATGTTTGAGACAAACGTTATATTTAATAACGTTATTAATCAAAATATATGATTTAATTATTAAAAGATTAATATTTCAAAATATTAATAAGTCCTTTGATTTTATGAAAATCGAGAAATAGGACTTACGCTTGAAATCGATCGAAATTGATTTATAGAATGGAATAGTAAGAACTATTTTTTTTAAAAGTCAAAATTGTCGATTTGTCGATCGGTTGACTTTCATGACTTTTAAAGTCAAACGATGAAAATACGCTCGATAAAACGCTAATCCGTAAGACGCACTAATTGAGTATGATACTCATTAGTAAGAAAAGATTTACATGAAACTTTATATCGAAAAACGTATTTAACGCAACGCCTAAACCAGCGGTTAAACGATATAATCGAACGATCTCGAAGGACGAGAACTATTCAATTGAAATATGTATTTGAAAACATATCAATTCAGTAGAATTCAGTTTACATCATTGAATATCAAGTTTATCTTAGACTTTGCCTCGAGAAACACGAACGACATCTAAAGTATCGCTTTACGAAAGCGTGGACTAACGCACGACGGACAAGGACGGGAATTCAAACCTAGACTCAATTAAGACGAACCATAGTCCGGGGCTTTTTCCAAAATCAAAATACGAGCTTTATTTCCAAATGAATTTATTTATCACGCTTATTTTCAATGCGATAAACTCTTACAATGTTACCGCCAAAATGTTCTGTTTGTGTATGGATCATATCTCAAATGAATGGTGAAGGATGGAATAACATGATGATATGAAATATGAATTTTGTGTGTCGCTCAACCTTTTATGAAATCGATATCGGGTCCTATACGGGGACGATGCTCGGCTAGGCTAACGGTACACCGAACGTGATAGTGTGAGGGCACCACGGCCGGTCATCGCATCGTGAGGAGGCCTCCTCTCGACGCTTGAACTTTGATATTGTTAGAGACGAGACGAGGATACGGATCATACACACCAAGAAAAATGCTCGCGCGAGCGACTTTTACTTAACTGAAATGTTTTAGTAAGCACAAGACATTTCAACTAAAACCTCGTGACTTACCATGATATTGGCGGTAATTCAATCATGAAAATGTTTTGCATGAGTCCACCGAGTTTTTTCTCGCATTCACCCCATGTTTGTTTTAAACGTGCAGGTCGAGCTCGATGATGGTGATGGAGGAGTGTTGAGGAGTCCGGTCCTGACCTTTGTTAAGAATGGTTTTACTCAATACATATCGCATATGTATTCACACACTTTCCACCGCAATCTCTCGAACTTGTTTATGTTACGCCATCGTTATGAATTATTAAGGTCCTTCGTGTCATTCATGTTTTGAATCGTTGAAGGATAATGTGACATGGACTATTGAGGTCCATCGGATCATTGTTGTCTTTGGTCTCACGGCCTAAACCACTGAATTGTTATGATATCATCTTATGTTATGTTCAAGCATGCTAGTTTACTTTTGATATGTACCTTTATCTTAGCCCGTAACCCTAAAATACTATTCCTAGTATTAGTCACCCTCCATCCGGTTATCCGGAGTGGGTCGGGGCTTTAAAATAAGGTTGCCAAACCACAACTCAAGGGTCTTTTCGATCGACTTGATGGTACTAGATTTAGCAAGTATGCCGCTTTCTAAGGCATACCCTGCATCTAAAAGCAATGCCGCATAACTCATCATTGATCTAACCATTTCCAAAAGAGTCCTATTTTCGCCCGACACACCATTTGCTGTGGGTGCCGTGTAAGGCGCCGAGGTAATCCCACACTTCACTAGATAGTCCATAAACTCGTTATC
This sequence comes from Salvia rosmarinus, assembly GCA_036937905.1. Taxonomy (NCBI): domain Eukaryota; kingdom Viridiplantae; phylum Streptophyta; class Magnoliopsida; order Lamiales; family Lamiaceae; genus Salvia; species Salvia rosmarinus. The sequence goes on from JAODLM010000187.1 coordinate 8,144, forward strand.
GAGGTATTCGCCACCGCGATCGCATCACAGGATTTGATACTTTTACCAAGCTTCGCTCCACTCCGCCTTAAACTCTTTGAATTTCTCAAAGCATTCGCACTGCTGAAGCGTATATGTATCCGCACCTTGAGTAATCGCAATGAAAGTGACAAAATACTGCATTCTCCACGAGCCGTGGACATCGTCCACACAGTCGAATGGACTCAACACTTTTGGCTCTATAACCCTTCGCTTGCGGTCCGGTCGACATCTTTCCTTCTATACGGATTCGCAGACGGGAACGAGTAACGTGAGATTACCCAACGCCCATTCTTAGCTACTCGATCCTATTTAGATTGATGTGACCTAATCTAAGATGCCGAGAAAAGTGGTGTCATTCTAAGAAAACTTTCTTTTAGGTTTGATGTAGATGCAACATAGTTATAGATATTATGTTTAGCGTAAATAGTATAAAGCTAATTATATAATGTGCCAACACGTATAACTTCGCTATTTCTTATGATAGAAACACCACTATCAAAATAACATAATATCCATGAATAAATAGTTTCAAATCGAACAAGGTTTCGCCGAAACTCGCACATACAAAACGCCCTTAAAACTAAAACCGTTTATCAAAACATAAAGAAACATCTCCGACGCAACGGCCTCGACTTTCACCGCTGCCATGGAGATCGTTATCTCGCCATCATGCAGCCTCCTTGTTCGCATGAATCGCAAGGTGTAACAACATGATCAACGACGTGTCTACTACCCAAGAATGGGTAGAACAAGTCGCTAAATATGTTTCACATTAAAGCAAATGGCGCACTGAGCCTTGAGCATAGGGAACTTGGCCTCCAATGCCCGCCTGTCACACTTGAAGCACTGCCCTCTCCTTTTGCTTTTGCTTCGAGGTGCATGTTCTTGTTCCCATTACTCCCACTATTTCCTTGTCTCTACCACCTTTGGTGCCCCTTTTCTTTTCCATTTTGCAACGAAAATTTGGGCCCCTAGATGCTAGCAAGAGAATGTGCCCTTTACCCATAACTCCTTCCGCGCCAGAGATCATTTAGCAACCGACTAAGTGTATACTCGGTCTTGCTCATGATCACATTCACGCCAAAATTCTCAAAAGACTTGGGCAATGTGTTGAGGATGATATCGACTTGCCGCCGTCAATACCTCCTCCCAAATGATCAAGACTATCCATGAGATGAGTCATGGGAGACATGTTCATGGACCGAACTTCCTTCTTCCATCTTACACGCCAAGATTTCTCTCATTGTGTGGAAGCGATCGTCCGATCCGATTGCCCAAACTTACCTCGAGATCGACCATATTTCGTCAGGTCACCATCGACCGATGCGCAATGCAAGCCTTTGGACATAGTAGTCATCATATAGCATTTTTCCATATTGTTCGACTTATGCCAAAGTCTCGCTGACTCGCCGCTCATTAGTCGACGCGCCGGGTATCGGGTTTAGATTAGTGAGAACAAACATGTGTTCTTCAATGATAAGAACATATTCCATGTTTCGCTTCCACCGATAAAATTCGGACCGATAATGGATTTTGTAGCATATTGATAATCGTAAGAGACATATCCAAAAGATAATGTAAACACATAAGCATACGATCGCACATAATTGTAAAACAATATTAGAACTTTTGATAAAACAATATTGATTGAAACCTCCAATCGCCCAAGGAATCCCACATGCAAGCCACGCTGTGGATGTTTACACATGAACCTTTAGTCGCTTAATTTCAATCCATGTCAACTTATCCTTATGAAAATGAAATTAATGATTGGACCTTACTAGACCATATCCGTATCGCAAGAAGACTTCATGAAGTTGTACTGAGGTGATGTCTACAATGACCACAATTTAAAGAAATGAATTCTTAGAATTGACATACCACTATGACCATACCGCTCAATCCAAATTCCTTTGTTATCTCATTTTAAAACTATCTCTAGAGAACTTATGAAAATCGAATGCAAGCCACGCTGGGATCGCTATACATGAAATTCACTTCTCAATAGATTTAAAATGTTTTATTTAGAAATCTCATCTAACAAACTTATGATAAACAAGTAAGCAAGCCACGCTGTGGATCGCCATCACGCTATTTCACTTTGTTTAGAGATCAAAAGTGGAGGTTCTGACATTTTAATTTTAAAATTAATTTGTCGGGTTGCTTGTTTAGTCTTTTTGTTAAAAGGTTTGTCCATGCGCATCACGTAATCCTAGCAAGCTTTTCTATAGAACTCAACATGTAAAACATGCTGCAGAATTCTAAAATATGCTTGAAAACGCCGATAAACCTAGCATGCTTACTATGCGCATCCAATCACGAAACATATAATATGTTTGTTCACGTAATTTAAACATACATAGCATGCTTCCGATAATTTAAAACATCCACGACATGCAATGAACAATTAAAAATAAAATAAAACGCTCATCGTGGGCTCACTGTGGAACCGCACTTTCCGCCTAATCTATTACATAGAATTGCAAAGTCGATCTTCAATAACTTTAAAACGGCCTCGCGCACGGCACGCACCGGATTCGCAAACCGGATTCGGCCGAACAAAGGAACGGGCCGATCGGGTCGAAAAATCGAACCGGTCAAAAATCGATCGGCAAAAATGTCGTCGAACTGGTCGGGTCGACCCGAACAAACGTCAACCGATGGGTGGCGCAGGGCACGCCCACGCGCGCCCACCGCCGCCCACCGCTTGCCCCGCCGAGATGCGCGCTCGAGGCGCCGAGAAACCGCGACGCAGGTTCTCGCGCAAATTCGCGACGCCAGCCGCCGAGGTCCGCGAGATTCGCGCACGCCGCTCGAACCGGCCGCAAACTCGCTGAGGTTTCCTTGCGCGTCCGCCACAGCCGAGACTCCTGAGGTTTCGGCGACCGCCGAGAACCGCCGAAGCGAACCCACGCACGATGCGCGCCGCCGCCGCCGAGCAACTGGTCGCTACCGTGGTCGCGTGCCGCGACCGGATCTCGCACGACAAACGCGACCTCGACGCAGACGCGCGCAGGCGCGCGCTCGCGAACGCTGTGCGCCTGCGACTCGCGCGAAGGCCGAGCGCGACGCCGCCGCGGTACCGAGGCATCCACGCTGCGAAGCGCGCCCGCACCCCGCCGCCGAGCCGGTCTCCCATGTCGCCCGCCCCTGCCGCGGTGTCCGCAGCCGCTGCACGCCAGCGCGTGCCGCCTGCACGCCGTGGTGATCGCTCCCGAACTCCCATCATCTCTTCTTCGTGTTGCTTTTGTTCTTCTTTACGGATAAGATTTACAGAAAAAATCTAATCTAACCACGATTTTCTCGTGGTGAAAACAAAATCCGACAAAAATAAAACCGAGCCACGATGAACGACAGATTCAACAATTAATTAATTGCGCACGTAATAATCAAACGTGAATTAATCCGACAGAGCCAAGATATCGATCCTGTGCTCGATACCAACCGTAGGAAATTCGATTACCTCTCCGAGGATCTATCTTCGATGTTTAATTCACCATACATTGATTATATTCCTAGTATGCGCCTATATAATTAATTGCAACACGTAGGGTTTTCTTGTTTACCTCAATCTACGGGATGAACGGATGAACGGATCGAGACTCGTGCTTTGATCTTCCGGATCGATCCCGCTGCCAATCTCCAACGCCGAGTGAGGACGATCTATGGAGAATGCTTCGAAAATCACCCAATGCTCTCCAAACTCTCAAAATTCCTCACAATACTGTGATTCTAAAATATGAGGATGGATAATTATGATTAACCGATCTTATCTCTTACCTTATATTTATAATGCATTACCATAATCCCATTAGAAAGGATCCATGCATATCCCATAAATATAATAATATCCTTATGGATAAAGAGGATCAAATCTTACCATAGAGAGAGGATAGGGCGCTGACACGTGTACGGTCCGGACTGGGCCACTAGGATCAAATGCAAGGAATAAAGATGGGCCTCAAATAAATTAATTATCTTATGTTCACCCGTAACATAAATTAATTTATAAACATTCATTCATGCCACTAGAGAATAAATGCGACTTACCCTTTATTACCAAAGGTGAGTCGGCTTGCACTTAGACATTACGAATCCTCGATTTAAGATATCGCACGTCCATTAATTATTTAGAGCATTCGATCGCTAAAATAATTAATATCTTTAATTCCTGTAGTACCACTCAACCTTATTATTGTACTTGAGCTAACTCAACCTCGCGGTTTAGTACAATAAACCTTGAGCTCCTTAAGGACGCCATCACCTAAACGGATACGGTGACTGATCGATAACTAGATGACATACAAGCACCGCCACCACCCAAGATGCGGAGAATATTGTTAGAACATATAACCCTCACCCATAACAAGTCAAAGTGATGGTCGAACTCATACTCACCTAATACCTTATCGAGGTTTAGATCATCGTAAGTCACCGAGATCTAGGTTCTTCACGACGGTCGATAGAAGAACTCATCTCACCGTGATCCTTCAATACGCCGACGCATCAGCATAGACAAGCAACCAAGTCAAGTCACTTCTTATCTATACCGAGCCTATACCCGACAACTCGTCCTCAAGTTGTCTCACCGTGAAACTTTTATATCTCATTAAGCTCGACCAATCATACGCATTTCGTGATCTTCTACACACGTATGATCTAACTTATATATGGATAAGGGACACGATATATGCAATCAAGTATTCAATTCAGATAGGAGATTGTAATAGTGGTAACAGAAACATTGTATACAAGCTCAACCAAACCGCCAAGATACAAATCCAACATGTTTCAAATCAATGGCTTCACTAGGTATGAAGATTGTGTAGTTTTGTATATAACGTCAAATATAATATTTAATATACGACTTTGTATGTAGATACTTAATATACTTAATTTACCTCCATTGTTTCACTTTAATGGCATCACCAAGTATGAAGATTGTTTGTATGTTTTATATTGTAATTGGTTTAGGTTTAGGTATGAATGTTTTAGGTTTAGGTATGATTATGCATATATCACAACATTATCCAATAAATTTTTTCCTATATTATTTAAATCGATTGTTGTGCATAAATATATATTAATGTATGAATATATATATTAATATATATGCATTAACATATTTGTTTACCATGAATAATAATATTTGCTATGATGCATAAATGTGTGTTGTTGTATGCATAATCATATTAATATCTATACAAATAGATTATTATTTGTTGAGCATGTAGAACTCCATCATTGTGATGCATAAATGATCGTTAGTGTATTCACATTTTATATATCGAAACTAAGTAATAATTATTATATTTTTCATTTAGAATTATAACGTTATGATGCATAAATATGTTTATTATATACATATACGCTATAGAATATTCATGATGTTTTTATATTATTTTCACTATCAATTACATCATACATTATTGATAAACGTGTTTTACTCGCTTATTGATGATATATTAAGATGAAATAGATCTATTAAGCACGCTTATATAGTCGATCTTTATACTTTTAGCTATTTTGGAAGATATCGCTTCTGGGGTTTTCTCTTGGTGTTTTGTAGGTCAGTGATAATCGATGCACGCAAAGATGTAACCAAAGATGATGAAATGAATATGAAAATATGGATGTGAAAATTTTAAATGTTAAAGAGCATCTCGATAGGAGTCCATAGGGCAAACGGATCGCAATTCGGAGTTCGGACGCGAGAGAACGAGCTAAACAATGAAGTCAAGCAGCCTGAGCGACCTACCCACGGCCGTGAAATCGTCCGAATGTTTTCGACGAGCTCACGATCGAGCTCAGCTGCGTCACCGCCGGCGAGGCTGTAGTCGCACAAAATTAGGTTTTTCCTCCACCATATATATCCCCAAGCTTGCTCCACGCCCCAACCTCTCCAACACTAATTTGTTCGCTTTTTCATAGTTTTACACTAGTATTGATTTAGATTCATCTAAGCATTAGATTTTCATTGTTCTACACTAGTTCTACGCATTGTTATTGCTTTGAACCATTTCGTCCGAACGAATTCCGTATTTTCTGCTTGTTACTGGGTTTGAACGAACCCAACCATTGTTCTTATGACGCTACACTGTGTTTTATCTATTTAATTCTTATTTTTATGGTTAATTTTATTTTATGTCGATTATTATGTCTAGCTAATTGCTCTAATCCTAAGGTTTGCATGATTCTATCCTAAATGTTGTGATTCCTCTATTGTTATTTACCTTCCAAGCATGATTTATGATTCTCGTGCTTAATTATATGTGTTAATTTCGATCAATCTTGATGCATATCTAGTTGCTAGTTAATTACTTAACCGCTTTAATTGTCAATCGATCTTAAATGCATAATACTAATAAGCCTCGAGTCGTAGCGAGATAAGAACATTCGAGGAAGCATATTATTTGTGATCCTTTCGAGTTGCTTATTTTCACCAGATGTAACAAGAATAGGAAAATTAGCAATCAACTACCACAATTATCTGAATCGAAATTGTTGGTTACATATGTGATCTTCCATCTTGTCTCGGATTAAAATGGTTAATAGGAAGCGGATAAACATACGTTGTGGTAGGATTAATGCATCCCTAGGGTTAGTCTTTCTATCTTATTATCTCTTTAAGTGTTTATTGCTTTCGCTTAATTTTAAGTTGTTACCTTTTGCTTGATTTAATATTCAAGCCTTAAACCCCTTTATAAACCAAATCTTTCGATAATGATGAATTGTTGTGAGTTAGTCGCTGTGGTACAATCCCTGGATACGATACTGACTTACCTTTATATGCACGCTGTTAGAAAAGTAGTTATTAAATTTGCGCCGCTGTCTGGGATTGTTAAGATTATATAGGAATAACTGACAGCTCGAATTATTAATTCAAGTTGTATTTTTATTTTATTTTGTTTTTACTTCAGATTCGATTTCTCTTTCTCCCGTGTAGTTTATGATCACAAGGTCTCGTGGACCTCCGAACTACTTTTAGATCCGTAATCGAAAATACCCAGCGAGAGGAGACGAAAGAAGAAGGCAAGAGATGGCAACATCCGAATAACGGGGCGATCCTCCGAGAATGTTGTACGCCTTCCGCGTAGTTTGAGATGCAGCTGATGACAACATGGACCTCCCCGTAGACGTATAATTACATATACCGACCACCAAAGCAATTCCAAGGAGATGGATGGGGCCCTAAGTGAATGCAAATAATTTGAGTTAAAGCCGCCATGATCAAGATGGTACAAGGAGAGCGTCGGAGGAGGAGGAGAAGATCCGAACGCCCATCTCAAGACATACCGACATGCGACACCATCAGCGAATGGGTGACAAGATACGATCCGATCGCATGTTTGATTTTCTCCAGAGCTGCGAAGGATTGGTTCAAGAGCCCGGACCGATCGATGTAGCAGGGGAAAACTTTAAGAAGTTTCTTTTCAAATATTTTCCGCCCGAAGCACGTAAGATAATAGCCGAGATCTCCCATTTCGCCAACAAGGAGATGAATCATTATTCGGCATGGAGAGATTCAGGCATATTGAGAAAATGCCCGCAACATGGATTCTCCAAAGAGCAAGCAGATCCCGCAATTACAAGCACGACACTTCACACGAGAAGCATTGTGGACGCATCGACTGAGGATGCCTATGAATCGACGAGTGAGGGCCGCAGAATCATAGAAGAGATGGTCGCCAGCTATCAATGGTCATGGAGAGAACACCGTGGTTAAAGCAAGAGAGATGATTCGAGATACAATGATCTCATGGAGAAGTTTACTTTTGAAGAGTCAATTCAGACGGAGAACTCAATTTTATAAATCGTAAACCGCCCGAGGGAAATCCGCATACAATCCTAACAACAGAATCATCCAAACTTGTCGATGCAAACCCCAACAACTTCCAAGAACCTCCAGCAGCTTCAGAGTGCGTAATGGGATAATTCGGAGCAAGAGCGAGCTCAGAGGATATGATGCAACACGCGAGCAACCAACATCCGCGACACAAGAAAACTTGTTGATCAAGCACCATCGGTCGAGGATTACATACCGAATCCACCGTAGCGACGATGGGCAAGAATTTGAAAATAATGGAGAACCGATCAGCCAAATAGCTCGCACAACAAAGCGCAACATAAGTCGTGCCAATTTTCGAGTATACGAAGGAACCCAAAGAATCGCTTTACTATCCAATGAGGAGGACGAGCTTATCGAACCTCCCGAGCAAAACGGCGAAGATGGAGCAAAGAAGGAGATCTGCGACCGAGCCATCGCGAGCCCGCCATGAGAAATCGGGCAGAGTTTTTCAAAGGAGCTCATGAGCGACCTAGCGGCCGCTAGGAAAACGACGCGACCGTGAGAAATCGGACGAAGAGTTAGCGATCGAGCCGCGACCGCGAGCCCGGTCTCAAGAACGATATAGCCTGTGTGCTAGCGACCGCACGCACCCACGAGGTGGTCGCGGCACCGCCGAGAATAAATATCCGACGATACCCTCCGATTCCGCTTTCGAGTCGACCAAGCCCAAGCATAACGATAGGTCGACCCGATTCTCGAATCGCTCGAAGGTGAATATAAATATTCCTTACTAGATGTGCTTAAAGGTATGCCGGGTACATGAAATTTCTAAAGGATGCCGCCACCAACAAGAAGAAGTCGGAAAAGTTCGAGACTATTAATTTGTTTCAAGAGGCAAGGTCAGGTCGCAAAGAAGTTACCATTGAAGCGTAAAGATCCAGAGCCTTCACTATACCTTGTGTTATTGAGGGCATACTTTCTCAAGAGTTCGTGATTTAGGGAAGCATCAACCCGATGTCGTTGTCCATATTCAACAAATTGGAGATTGGAGAATTAAAGCCAACTACAATTGTTTCCAAATGGCGACGATCACCACCCGTCCAAAGGGATAGTGAAGAGTGCTTATCAAAGTCAAAGATTTTATCTTCCCAACGGATTTTGTAGTCCTTGATATGCGAGGATGGGAACACGCCTCATTCTAGGGAGACCGCTTCTAGCCGCATGTGACTCGATCGATGGCGGATGGTGATCTTACCTTCAGATAATAGAGGAGTTAACCATTTCAATCTATGATACCATCAAGCTAAATGATAACTCAAAGCATGAAGATTGCTATTCGATCATCACGCCTCGCTAGACAAGTCTCAGCTGGCAGGCAAACCGACCATGATGAGGATGCTAAAAGAAGAGTTGACTTGGCATGGAACCCGAGTGATTCGCTCAGTGTGGGCACTTCCACACCTCGGTGGTCGCATAATGTAAAGTATAAGAGCAACCACAAGTTTGGCAAGAAGGCAGTGCCAAAACACCGGATTGATCAAGGTATGTGATGGTTCAGCTAAAGACGTTAAACTAGCACTTGTTGGGAGGTAACCCAATCTTTTGTTTTGTTTGCTTCTGCTTTTGTTTGTTTTGTTTTCTTTCTTTTGTCTGCTTTTGTCTTGTCTTTCCTTGTTTTGTTTTGTGTCTGCTTGGGGTTGAGTTGAATGACGAGCAAACCGATGAGAATTATTTTATTAGAAAATCGATTGCAACCGATTTTGAGAGGAAGCATGTTATGATTATCAAGTATTGAGCCTTGAGAACTTGATCACATGTTTGAAACCCGAGAGACTGAGCTTTTGATTGTCATATATTTGCATTCTTGTTTCTTTCTATGTGAATAGTTTGAAATAGCATGTGTTTCTCTAGAATTTGCTCGGATCTTTTCGAGGTTGCATTGATGTGCTTAAGAATTGGGAGATGATATTAGATTCTTTTCTTAGCCTATATACTATCCAAACACTAACATGTTATTCATATTATCATTTGACGAGCCCATTTGAGCCTACCTTATTCTTTCATATAGCCGGTGTTATGTGGATAGTATGAGATTTGGCCGCTTGAATTGAGGGTTGAGAAAAAGAAGAAAAAAAAAAAAATAGATGATGAAAAGTGATAATAAAAATAGTTGCTTACCCATATAAGTTCAAAGTTTTTGTTTTTCATATTTTTACACTCTAGTATTGATTTAGATTCATCTAAGCATTAGATTTTCATTGTTCACATTAGTTCTACGATTGTTATCGCTTTGGAACGATTTCGTCCGAACTAATTTCGTATTTTCTCGCTTGTTACTTGGGTTTGGATACGAACCCAACCATTGTTCTTCGATGCTACACTACGGGTTTTATCTATTTAATTCTTATTTTATGCTTAATTCAGATTTTACTTATTATGTCTAGCTAATTTTCGCTCTAATCCTGTGGTTTGCATGATTCTATCCTAAATGTTGTGATTCCTACTATTATTATTTACCTTGCATTAATTTATGATTCTTGGTGCTTAATTATATGTGTTAATTCTCGATCAATCTTGATGCATATCTAGTTGCCGCTAATTACTTAACCGCTTTAATTGTCAATCGATCTCGAATGCATACGACTAATGTCTCGAGTCGATGAAATGAACATTCGAGAAGCATATTCTTTGTGATCCTTTTGAGTTACTTATTTTCACCTAGAGACGAATAGAATAGGGAAAATTAGTAATCAATCGCCATAATTGTCGTGAATCGAAATTGTTGGTTACATGTGATCATCCATCTGTTCGGATTAAAACCGGTTAATAGTAAGGATAAACATACGCTTGGGGTAGGATTAATGCATCCCTAGGGTTAGTCTTTCATGTTATTTCCATCTTTGAGTGTTTATTGCTTTCGCTTATTTTTAAGTTGTTACCTTTTGCTTTGATTTAATATTCAAGCCCTAAACCCTTCATAAACCAAATCGCTTCGATAATGATGAATTGTTGTGAGTTAGCTTATGTTTTCGTGTTACAATCCCTCAGGATACGATACTCGACTACCCTATCTACTTGCACGCCGTGATAGAAAATAATAGCGATCAAATAGTGAATATTAATTTTATTTTGTATGTTGTTTGTTACCGTTTTAAATATAAACATTCAAAAAACTATCAAGAAGTAAATTTTAATGTTTTTATTTTTATTTGTTGATTCAACACATAAATTAATACACAAATGTGAATAAATGAACGATTATGTGAATAGTTTTGGTTTTGTATGAATGTGTTAAACGCTCAATTACAAATATAACATTTTTAACATATGCATATACGACAACATTATGTGAATATTTGTTTGTGAAATTATGGTGTTGACACATCAAGTGATGTTATATAGAATAGTGAGTTAGTTCTACCATTTTGTGACGAGCTACTAAACCGAAATTAAACAGGCCTTCAGAGCTTGGAAGAGGAGAATTCTATGACCATTATGCGTCGCATGTGGATTTGAGACTGTAAAAGCTCTATAAAATGATCGAGTGACAATAAAGTAATTCTTTTAGGTCTATGCTATGTACTCGTGAAGGTTTCAAACTCAATCGTCCAATTGATACTATAGATGGTAATTGTAATCGGTAAACAAATCGGATTTTCTAGCGTAGGATATACGGCTCAGATGTGTTTCGCTTTGAAGTCGACATCAAATATAAAATTCACAAGTTTATAGAGGTCACACACATCAAATGGTTCCGGATGCGATCGACATCTAATGAAGAGTAATCTAGGTTGATTACATGCATCAAATGTTCATTAAAATGGTAAAAGCAAACATGCCCAAGTAAAAGTTCGATATTCAAGGAAATTGTTGGTAGCTATCGTATTGGTTGTACTTGTTGACTTCAAGAATTACAAACGTGACATGAGGATGTCACGGTATCGATGCTCAAATGTTGTTGGATAACTTCAAATGGAAACGAGAGAATTGCAATGGATTTATGTTTAGCTATGATGTCGATGATGCAAAGAGACTTACATAGTTATTCGGGCTAACTCTACATCTATACGTAATTATAAGATATATGGTGACGCCGATCGCTCGATGCTACATATCGAATAAATAGGTTAACTATTCTATATTCATTGTATATTCGCTATTATGCATAAAATATGAATAATTATGCACACATTATGTACACAACTTAAAAAGTTTTTATTATGTACATTATGCATAATTTTTGTGTTATGTGATGACATTGTTTTAACTCACATTTCTTATGCATAACATTCGAAAGATTATATTCTTATGTATGTTTCTTATTAGGTATGGAAAGATTTTCACACCATTTATCGCAGAGAAATTATGGTAGAGTGTGACACTATCTACATAATTTCGAACTAGGACGCTCACCATACTGGGTGATGTCAACTTTATAATGCAGGGATCACCTCCAGATGTTATCATAACGTATCAAGATCCACCAAGATTGCCATTTAATGTATGGCCCAATACTGCATAGATATTGTATGGCATATTATGAGAGCGACCGAAGTTACCTCATTTGTCGAGGATAGACCGATTTCAAACAAGATTTTGATGAGGTAGTTTGGAGATCTTGATGAACCTTCGTTTTGACAAGTGGCAACAAGTGATGGAGAAATATGAACTTATTGGTCATAAGTGGTTCGGTGACATGTTCAATGCTCGTCGCTCGGATTCCATCTTATTTCCGTGACATAAAGAGAGTGGTCTGTTCGTAACTACATCCTCATCGAGAGCCAAAATAGTTTCTCGGTCTATATCACAAGGATTCTAACCGATAGATTTATATCTACACCGCAACAATTCCATGGAGGCACAACTTAGTGCTTACAATCGATGACTTTTGCGCACTATACTCATTTTCTCGACATGAAAACCGATCTCCATTTGAGCTCATGCACGATATATACCAATAAGATTTTTCTTGATGTACAAACCGAGATTATAGCACGTGAGAAGGTGTGTTATGAATGACATGTCTAGAGATGTAGAGACGAGGAATTTTGAGGTCGATGCAGACTAATGGTATTTTCACCGCTTGCTCAGAGTTAGTAATGAAGAAATGTCATGTTCTGCAAGTTGTTCACCGTAAAAGGTCATTTATGCAAACATTTGTTCTTCATCATGAAGTCGCCGAAAATTCGTAATATTCCTCCAAAGTATATTATGAGACGCTGGAGAAGATGATTCATACATTGGTGCTAATATGACCTTCGTAAAGACGCATAGAAATAGAATCTGCTCCATGAATTTTGCAAAATCATTGGTCATGTTGAAGGAATGTTGAGCTCAAGGATCGATTGTTTTCGGATTTGAAAGCTATGAGCGACAAGTATTCCAAGTTGGGACAAAGGCCTATAGGAAAAGAGAAAACTATAGAGGAATTCTACGATGTCAATACCAACCGAGATTGAAATTTTCTCCGAGTATCTAAAACTAAAGGTAGGGAGGCGGTCGAGATTGAAGTCAAACAGAGCAAGTTATTGAACAAATGCAAATCTAAGAGAAAATGCAGGAGATGTAATGAGTCTACGACTCTAGGAATTGTCCAAATCGAGATGATGGCAAAGATCGAGTTATGTAGTAGTATATTAGATGTTATTTTTAATCAAATCTAGTCAAATATATTTGTTTCTTAAGTACATTTGATGGATTACAAATAATGTCATTTTAATATTTTCGTGATTTTGATTTGTTTTTGTATGTTAAAAAATGGTTGTGTTTTGGTTGTTTAATATATGTTTACGTTATTTCGTTTAGGTATAAATTATTGAATAATTTTGGATACATTTTATTCAATTTCATATGCATAATTTTATATTACATATGCATATATTTTAATATTTGAAATAAAGCCAACAACCATTTGTGTTTTGCTATATTCTATGTGCATTGTCCACGAAAATATTTATATCTTATATTATAATAGTTGGTATTATTGACCCATCATCGATCATTATATATTAAAATCATTTGCATGATGTTAATAATAAAATTTTAATGTGAATATGCCAGATATACGCAAACACTGAATATATCAAGCTTTCATCCGAATAATAATATTTTCAGATATGTTGGTTTATGCAATTACATTGATGAATAACACATCATAAGTATGCATAAATTAATAATTTTGTGAATAATTCTTGCAAATGATTAATTACATCATAACCTTCGTGCTCGATCCCTCGCATCACGAGGCGATGTCCTAGTCGTTGTTTGGGAATACTTGCAAATTTATGCATTAATTTCTATATGTCTTTAATGTATCGATATGTAGAACATCCAATACATATATGAATGGTCAATGTACAACAAATGTTAGTCTATTTGTATATCGCAAACATTAGCATGATCTCGCATAACAACACTCATATCGATAACCTAAAAATAAACTTAACGACTATGCACATTTAATAAGTTCATGAAAATATCATTAAATAAATCATTGTACGTAAAATGGAAGCTCATAAAATATACCAACTAGGTCTTTCAAGTGTGCTCATAAAATGAAAACCAAAAGTCGCTTAGAAACTTGAAATATAATTTCAACCTATTAGTAATTTATCTACATTGAAATCCCTATCCATGCTTTTTTCTGATAGTAAGACGCCCACGAAGAATATCCACTTTGCAGATTAATTGGGCGTGATAATTGATGACATTACTTAACTCTCAGACGCATAAGTTGCTTTGATGCGATGTCAACAATCCACATTTCCAACTTAATGATACCTCACCATAAATGTTTCAAGATGTCTCATAAGGTACACCCGGTATCTATAATGTTCTCTTTTCACACAACATTTTCACCAAATGGATATTTGTCTTTGCAACAATGTTAGCCTTCTTTAGTTCATCTTAGAGTTGGTTAACTCGACTAAGTGACACGTCGCTTAGCTGCTCAAAATAAATTTATAACCTATTGCCCATCACGTGAGCCGATAAGTATGGTCGATCCCAAGAGGAGTTGGTAGCAATCTCTAATGTCACGATGTCACTTAAAAGGAATGAGAGGTGTAATTATCTGATCACTATAGGTAGACCAAAGTAACTCAAACAAACTAAAAGGAATATCAAATAATAAGACGAGTCCGGTTGGGCAACAACTTCGTGAAGACGAAATACTCGGTCCTAGTTGCAAAGGTTTTCACCATGACATGCATCAACCGGTTATAAGAGACATACGCCGTGACCCGTGTCACACGCCACGCCCACGACGCACCCTCCAAGTCTATCCTTTCGTAAAGCAGGGGACACCCTATGCAAACTATCTAACCCGTAATGCCCACGCACAGGACACCTCAGACATGCGACCTACTGAGTATGATCTAGATGGACCGTATTGGCAAAGGCTGCCATGACTACTCCAACTCGCCCACACCGTCAGATTATTTGGGGCGGGACACCGACACCTTAATCCAATTATTACTTGCAACCTCCTTACCCACTATGTTATTTGCAACTAACACACCGAGTTTGGTTAAGTTATATAATGCCCAGACCTAGTGCTTGAACACACGCATGCATCGTAATGTCCTACTTAGATCTCTCGAGTTATATTAATCATGCTCCACTTAGTCACGCCCAAACCGTAATAAAGACTTAGCTAGACATAAAATAAATAAACATGCAACAGTTAATTGAAACCATCATGAACGGAAACAACTTACTATTACTTGAACGAATAGAAACCAGAGCCCAAAGTGTCGCGCAAAACATACTAATAGCAAATAAAAGTGTTTGCCCAAGGACTTAATGTACGTGGTGGGGTGTGATTATAATTCGATGCTAAGAAAACAGAACAAGAGTGCGGAAGAGACGACGTGCCTTCATCCATATATATAGCCGAGAGGCGACGATGGTAATGGCCCATGGCTGACAATCTGGTAGGGTTCTTGTTGATCGGCGCTCTTCCTTGCCCAAGACGGATTCGAGGTGATCTCCTGGATATTATAAGATCGTGTCAGCATCCTTCCTGATTTAGCGAGATTCGCCGCATCTCGCGATATCGCCCATTAGCCTACCCTTCCGGAGATTGAACTTGTGCGGTCTCGAAGGAGGTCACGCCTGAAACGAACAACACCGGGTTTGAAGCCGGCGTGAGCTAAGCTCCTGCCCTTGAGATGCATCGATCTCTATTCATCCGCCATGCAAGTTCCACCCTTCTGCCCATTTCGCCTCGCTTGTCCCCCCAGACTAATGTCCTCCCGACACAAAACACAACAAGAAAGACACAAAGACTCGATCTAGACCTAGACAAGACACGTAAAAAGAGCACAAAACTTGGGCTCGCTACTAAGTCTTCAATATAAGGAGTTAGTTATTTTTAGGTTTTCTTCTTTGTGTGCGTTACTGAAATTTCTGGGATGCGATGGTAACACATCGAAGAACACGAAATGCATCACTAGAGATCGTGGACTAAGTCGTGTCGTTCCTATTTTTTAGAGCAAGTCATAACCAATCGCCACGACTTAGTCATCACCTAGTGGACCGGATCGTGGTCCAAGACATGCAACAAGGCTCTCAACTCCTATAAAGAGAGGCAAAGCGGCAAAAGTCGCAACTCAAGAATCAATCAAGATCTGTTATGTTGTTGAGTCTGTTTTAGTAACATTTCAATATCACACGAGTGTTTTAACTTCTAATGGTGTTAGAAGTTGTTCTTTTTAGTACACAAGTGGAGGAAATCTTTAGTATTTTCATATATCTTGATAGATAGCTTTTAGCTTTTTCATAGATCTTGATAGATAGTTTTAGTACTCAACTTTCCGACTTTATCTTATGATAAAGTAATGAGTTTTGTAAGTTCATCGTAAAACTTATAGTGAATAATTATATTGGCATCTCGATTATAATTTAATCAAGAAAAGTTTTACTGTGTTCTTCAAGTTTTAATTCATGTTTACTCGTGTGTGGATAACAACGATAATGCTTTTATGTTTAGGCACAACACTTTCAATTGGTATCGAGGCACACTCGATACACGAGGAGATCCCCTGTATCTTCGCTATAATTTTGCCATGGATTCAAACAATGGGTATTATCGACCACCAATCTTGGATGGATCGAATTATTAACCGAAGACCGACCGCTCATACATCAAGTCCATTGATGTCAAAGCAGGCATCCGTGGAGAACGAATGGTCATCCCAAAGACCACTAATGTTCGTGCGATGTTACCCCAACATCGCTCGCACAAGGACAAGAGATCAAGTTGACGACGCAAACTTCACGAGAAGGCCCTCAATGCCATTTACGATCCGTGGACATGACAATGTTCAAATTGATCAGAACAAGATCTCGCGAAAGATGCTGAGATGTTCTTCAACCGACATGTGAGGGTGATACAAGTATAAGGAGTCTCGATCAGATTCTCATTTCAAATTCGAGAATATGAAGATGGGAGAAGAGGAGAACATCAACGACTACACCAAGAGGATATGATATTGCCAATGAGTGCAGATCTTGGTGCGCGATAAGTAATAAGTTGTTGGTGTCGGCTCTTCGAACCTTACCCACAAGATTTGAGAGAAGGTCACCTATTGAAATATCTCAACGGTTGCAATTGAGTTCATGGATCTCATGAATTCACTCAAGACATCGAGATGAATCGAGAAGAAGTGCAGATCAATAAGAAGGATCGCGCCTCACGCGCAACATCCGATAGAACATTTGAGATAATCGAGTTAGATGATGAAGAGGGCGCGAGATCAATCGGCGATGATGTTGCTCTAATCACCGAAAATTCAACACTATGGCGAGGAAGATGAACAAGCAAAAGTTCAAGCTAGCCTATGGATCAAAATCATCGAATGGTTGATTATCCGCTCTTCAAAACCTCAAAGCTTCACTC
Organism: Salvia rosmarinus; assembly: GCA_036937905.1. Classification (NCBI taxonomy): domain Eukaryota; kingdom Viridiplantae; phylum Streptophyta; class Magnoliopsida; order Lamiales; family Lamiaceae; genus Salvia; species Salvia rosmarinus. Next base: position 25,855 of record JAODLM010000187.1, read on the forward strand.
CACCAAGACCGGGGAAGTCCTTTTCCTCGACATCACGCTTTAGGTATGACTCTCGAACATTGATAGTATCAATGCCGTGAATGCAAAGGTATGGTCACTATGCGAATCAATGTGCGAACACGCGAAAGAGAAAAGTCGATTGGTATCTTGGGTGATGATAGGAGTTCTTGAAGAGGTAATAATGACGATCAGCGTCAAGATCGCTGCACATCACTCCACGCCGCGCTTTCGAACATTATCGACGATGAGAGATGCCGCTTTTGATCCCGATCAAGGTATGGTCTCGACTATTATTCAAGTTTGTTTTGCTTAAATGCTCTTGTGAATGATACAAATTGTGAGGCGATTATGAGAAGACACTATCGCCATAGTACAAGAGTTGAAAAGCTATACAACGATCTACTTAAAAATAGAAAGACAAAGTCGAGATCTTGAGCTCACATCGAGAGAATACGAGGCTGAAAGCATCTCGCTAAGCTTGAAGTCTTGGTAACACAAAGGGAAGTCGAACTAAACAAGGTGACTTGTCACTTGAAGTGGCACAAGGTACGCTCGTAAAGTGGAACAGTGCGCCTAAATTAGATGATGCTTTGTTAATGGGTAAATGATATCGGGTTAGGTTTACGATGTTCCTAATATCGTTGTTCCCACAATTGTTGCCAAAATGGAAATCATTCGTTAAAGAAGGTGAACGCAAAAGGGTAAAATGACACAGAAAACATAGAAAATACGTATGTCATTATTGCTCTACACCGGTCACATTAGCCTTTCTTATAAACGCGGGCTGATTTTAATGGACATAGGATGATGCCTAGGTCATGTTATACTGAACACTACTGCGTACGCCGACCCACGCACACCGCAGCAAACACGACTAATGAGGAACCGACTCAAAAGGGTTTGGGTCGAAAGATGATGTAAATGCCATGTTGTTTATCTGCATTGAAAACTAACATTTCGTGTTCATGGTATTTTGATAGCGGTCCCACATACGGTAATGTGTCGCCTTTCCAACTATAAGTCGTATGATGGGGTAGCGTATCATTTGGAGGTGGTTCTAAAGGAAAAATCATAGGCAAAGGACTCCTAAATGTCCAAGGTTTACCTAGCCTCAAGAATGTCTTGCACGCGAGGTTTAATGGCAAATCTTATAAGCATAAGTCAATTATGTGACGAGGAGTTGCAAGTGAAATTTGACAAAGATTCTTGTGAGGTCTATGATGGTAAGAACACATGTCTCATGAAAGGAGAGGTCACCGATAAGTATATGGCCGACGCAACCAAAGTGCAATAAGGCACAAATTGATGAGAGTGTGTTATGGCATCAAAAGTTAGGACATACTAACTTTAGAAATTCGATGTTGAACAAGATGGAAGCGACGTGGACTACCCAAGCTAGCGTAAGTCGGAAAGGTGGTCGTGGTGATTGTCGAAGGAAAATGCACCATGTTCCCACGCCATGTACAACATCGCGAACAAATTATGGTACAACACTGTTGATGCTCCACATGGACTTAGTAGGCTTCGAGATCGAAGCTTGGGTGGCAAGAGGTATACATATGTCATTGTGGATGATTTTCAAGGTACACATGGACATTCTTTTCACGAAAATCGGACAGTTTGAAGCGTTAAAATCTCTTGCTAATTTTTAACATGTTTGGTGTTCATGTCAGGATCCGATCGATCATGGAAGAGAGTTCGAGAATATCTCTTTCACAAATTTTTGTGAGAAAGGAATTTTCAGAATTCTCCGCCAAAACACCTCAACAAAATGGGTGGAGCGCAAGAATAGAACTCTAATAGAAATGGCACGAGTTATGTTAAGTTCGAAGGTCTATCCAAACGTTGGCGAGGTCATAACACCGCATGTCATATTAACAATCTGAACATTCTACCTGTTCCTTCAAAATCCCATATGAAATTCGAAGGAAGGAAACCTAATCTCAAATATTTTCACGTGTTTGGTTGGTTTGCTATATCTTGAATGATGAGAGTATCTCACAAGTTTGATGAGAAGAGCGATAAAGGAATTTTGTAGGTACTCTAAATAGTCAAGCATACCGCGTGTATATCGAGATTACGGACCATTCAAGAGTCCGTAAATGTTGTTTTGATGATCTTGCTAATCTCGCAGGAAAAGCAAGATTAGAATGGGCGAATTGATAGAAGATTCGAGACTCATGTCCAACAGGATGTTAGCGGCGTGATGTCACCATCCAAGCCACGCCCACGCAACAGCTACACAAACATCTCAAGGTTCCAGGACACGGAGGATGAAGAACCGCGCCCAACAATAAGAAAGCGAGATCCTCCGGGAAGAATACGTAAGAATCATCCAATCTCTCAAGTCATAGGTGATGTTCAAGAGGTGTTCGAACACGAGGTACATCACCATTAAACTACGTAGAGATGGTATGTTTTTCATCCATATGTGCTTAATGCCGTTTTATATGCTTCGTCTCTAAAATGAGCCTAAGAACATAAAAGACGCTTTGGTGATGAGTTCGGGTCATTGCTATGCATGATGAACTTAACTAATTTGTTCGAAATGATGTGTGGTATCTTGTTTGAGGCTGCTGAGTGAATGTTATCGAACAAAGTGGATTTTCAAGAACAAATCGGACGAATTTGGTGTTATAATGCAACAAAGCCGACTTGTCGCACAAGGATACACTCAGTGGAAGGCATAGACTTTGACGATACATTTGCACGGTTGCACGCATTGAGTCCATAAGGTTGCTCCTAGCCATTGCATGTTATTTGAACATCAAGCTATATCAAATGGATGTCAAGGAGCATTCCTAAATGGTGAACTCAAAGAAGAGGTATACGTCGAACAACCCAGGGATTTGAAGATCCACATAAGCTAACCATGTTTTCAGTTAAAGAAAGCATTATCTGCCTTAAGCAAGCACCGAGAGCATGGTATGGAATTTAACAAAGTTCTTAATTGATTTCGTTTGTTTGAGGAATGCCTTTAGAACATTGTTTATAAAACGAAATCAGACAACATTCTTATCACACAAATTTATGTGGATGATATGATAGTTGGATCTACCTCACAAAAAATGCTTGATGAGTTTGCGGTGCTATGTCGCTAAATTTTAGATGAGCATGGTAGGAGAACTAACGATTTTAGGTCTCCAAGTCAAACAAATGGATGATGGAATTTTGTCCTAAAGCAAGTGCAAAGGATATGGTGAAAAAATTCGAATGGAACGAGCAAAGCATATGAAAGCCAATGGGGTCAAGTGACAAACGACGAGATGATCGAGAAGATGTTGACCAACACTCTGATCAATGATAGGAAGTCTCCTATATCTCACACCACGACTCATTTAATGTTCGTGTGTGTTTACGCCGGTACCAAGTAAGCTCAAAATGTCACATCTAAAGGTCCAACGTGTTATCGGTATGTTTTCGAACACGGACCTTGGCATTTTCTTTTCAAAAGACACGAACACAATTTGGTTGGATTTAGTGATTCGGATTCGGAATCGATGATAGAAATAGCGAGGGTTTTTTTATCTTAGAAACAATTTGGTGTCTTGGCATAATCGTAGCAAAACTGTTTTCATTCATCGCCAAGGCGACGTATGAAGGGAAGTTGTTGCACACAACTCCTTTGGTTAAAACAAATGCTTAACGACTACGGTATTAGCACGAGCTTTTAGTATACTTGATAACATAAGTGCAATCAATATCTCTAAGAACCCGCTCAACATTCGAGGAAGAAACACATTGATATACGACACCACTTTATAAGAGATTTGGTGGAGGATTAGGTAAACATTCGAGGACAAACACATTGATATACGACACCACTTTATAAGAGATTTGGTGGAGGATGAGGTAATCAAGTTAGATTATGTGAAAATCGAAACCAAATCGATGATATTTTCACAAAGCCCTAGATCACGAGAGGTTTACGAGTCTTCGAGATCTCTTGGTCTTGCTCGCCAATAAAGCTTGAATGTGTTTGTTTGTATCACAAAATTGAAATATCGAAGGTGATACAATGCTCATTTGATAACACTTACGTGTTAAAGTTTGTTATCTAACATGTTCTCCAATGCATACCAACATGATGAAGAATATTTAGTACGTGAAAAACACCAAAGTAGTTTGGCACGACGTCGACGATGCTACCTTACAAACGTGCCATGATTGCTTTCGAAGCGACAACGGTAATCGAATTTTACATGGGACGTATTTATATGTTTTATTCGATTAAAATGAGCCTTTGTTTATGGAGATGTTATGATAACAACTGTAATACCCCATAAACCGTGAGTAATCCTGCACTTTTCGAACATTCTGTCCTTTGATCCCCTATCTTTTGGAGATATCGGTAAAATCGGTGAGTTGGTATCACATTTATCATAACTGTTTTATCTCAACTAATCCCCATATTTTTCTCCTATTTAAGTGGCTGCATATGTTGTGATGTTGATCTCTTAAAACTAGGGTTTGTCAATGAGATATATTCGATTTTATGTCAAATCAACTGCATGCTTATCCACTTGACCGAGACGCGCAGATAAAGCGCCATTCGACACGATCAAATCACCGATCAAATCACCGAGTTTCTACTCATTGCAAAGGCTTAAACGCCTCTTTATTTCCTACACATTTTGGTACCCTTAACCATTTGCTCTCCGAAAAAATGGATCCACCACATCCGCCTTGCTCCGGACTTGTCAAGGTTTCGAAAGCTCTCCCGAACTTCAACAAGCGTATGGCAACACAAACACCATCCGTGACACCTGGTCCAAGTACGACGCCGATGGATGATCGGAGAAGGTTCAAGCTTTGGAGATGGAACCATGTTCCAGCTTTGGAGATGGAACCATAGGCGACTTCTATCGACCATCTATCCCAAGAAGGGAGCCATCAAACATACGAGAAGGAAAGAAAAGAAAGGAAACCATGCCATCTAGAAGATCGAACGATCCCAAGATAACCACGTGGAGGTCTCGTTCGCCAAGATGGATCGACATTACGTGAATCACTAGAAAACTCCCCACCGCCGAGAGGTCAAGAGGGTCCACTCACCGGAAGCCTATTCCGTATGTCAAGCACCGCGATTTACCAAATCGCTCGAGACATCTTCGTAGTCAAAGGGATAACATCCGATCCCATAGCGACTCATCGATCCTCGGGAGGAGGAAGCGAGTTCAAAATCGAACGAAGATTCGCACTAATCGTCATCAAAATCGAGTGGTGAAGATGTCCCACTAGGAGAAATTAAATGGTGAAAAGAACAATGATCAAGAAGGGAAAACAAAAAAGCGCCTTCCGATCAAAAGCCAAACCCATTGTTACACGGTTGCTCCCATCACGCATCGAGACACGCCCTCCAACACCTCCAAGTCCTTACTCAGAGGAGGAAAATTTGGATTCTAGCTCCGAGAATCCTTCAATTTTCACAGACTCGGATATTGAAGTTGAGAGGGCGATCTCCTTCAAATTTTACTCCAGAGAAGGTCAGAAAAGATGAGATCTAGTTCTTTTGGCAGGTATGTCATGAGATAGAATTGCCAATGCAATCGCCCTACTATCAGCCACTCGAGTTACATCTTTTGGTATAATTAATCAATAACAAAACAATGATTAGTTATTGTATTGAATAAATTAATATTTAAACTTTTTGGTTCACCTGTATCATTTTTATCACCACTTGCACTAGCACCTTTGGTTAGCTCAACATTGTATATTTTAAGCGATGCATCATTTTTTCCTGAAAATTCAAAAAACATATTTATAAAAATATGTAAAAATTAAATAATAAATTTTTTATTCACATTGATAGTATAGTTGAACAAATTATTACGTTTTGTTCGAAGTTCAGCATCTCCTCGCGTGTATGTAAATTGAACTTGCTGTTTTTGTGTTTGTGTTTGTTGATTACCTGCAACTATATTCGATCAATATCCATACGATGTACACAATATGATTTTGATTAGTATAACTCAAAATGACATATAAATATGGTTTCAATATAATTAATTTGTTTACTACTATATAAACAAAAAATTTAGATTTGTAAACTTACGTAAAAGTGCGCTTTGTTTTCGTCCCGCTATCACCGGCTCCATAACTGTAATGATATAAACAATAAGGTTATTAAAAATTATATAATTAAATGTAATATGATTTGATTTAATCATCGTCCTTTAAACAGAACAATTTATAGTGTTTCTGTTTTGTATATTAATCACAAGATATATGAATGAATATATTTTTAATATGCACATATTGTAACGACCTTATGCATAGTATAACCTTATTGTGACAATGTTATGCAATTATTTTGCATATAATACCATATCCAGGTGCTTAATGAATATAATTATTAATGAAATAAGAAATGGATATGGATCAAGTGAAACCATCAAAAAAAATGAGAAATTAGAACTAATTTAATACATTGATATTAATAGATAATGCGGCCAGTAATCAGTATTCATCAAGGATATCACATATATAAATTGTTTGTAAATATCAATATCACACTATGATCATCAATTCACCATATGGTTTTGGCCTTTTGCATTTGATAACACTGTGAATCACTTATTACTGTTAATGGTTCCAGTGTATTATGGAGGCAATCACTTATTACTCGAAAGAATTTCCAAGAATTTGTGAACTGTTTCAAAATCCTTGAGACTAAATCACCTTATGCACAACATATAATGACCTTATGCACAGATATTTTTCATATGCACAGTGTTGGAAATATTTATTCACATAGTTTTATATTACTGAGTTGACTTTCACGTTGCATTGTTTAACATTCAAGATCAGTTTGTAATTTTAGAAAAAAGTTTTAAAACACTTTTTGCATAGGTTTAAAACAACATGCATATAAGTCATACTAGAATCAGTAAAAAAATGTAAATCTCAGCACAATAAACAACAATAAAACATTTAGTGGGGGACCACTATAAAGCTATCTTAAAAGCCAAAAAATCGATTACATATGCATATTACAGAATAGACGAAGCACAATAAATTGTTTGTACATATAAATATATCACAAAATGTCAACTATTCACCATATGGATTTGGCCTTTTGCATTTGATACCACGGTGAAATCATTTATTACTGTTATTGGTTTCAGGGAGTTATGGAGGCAATCACTTATTACTCGAAAGAATTTCCAAGAATTTGTGAACAGTTTCAAAATCCTTGAGACTAAATCACCTTATGCACAGATTGTAATGAATATATGTACAAATATTTTTTCATATGCACAGAGTTGGATGATCTTATGCACAGAGTTTTTATATTACTGAGTATCCTTTTCCGTTGCATTGTTTAACATTCAAGATCAGTTTGTAAATTTACAAAAAAATAATTACAACACTTTATGCATAGGGTTAAAAGAACATGCATATAAGTCATACTAGATTCAGTAAAAAAATGACAATCTCAACACAATAAACAACACTAAAACATTTAGTGGAGGGACCACTATAAAGCTACCTTAAAAAGGCAAAAAATCGATTAGGTTTGAATATTACAGAATAGATGAATCACATTTTTAAAGTGTTTCTACATATCAATATCACACAATGTCAATTATTCACAAACCATCACTCGTCTTGCATTATATTAGACAAAATTTAATTATTCATCGAAAATAAATTGATAAACATGTTTCGGATGCTTTCTTATGCATAGAATAAAGTTTGAAATCTTACTTGTTATTTGGATTGAACTGTGAACTTTACACAATAAATCTAACAGATGAACAACTGTTAAAAAGATTGAATAATGTAATATTCTTCAGATTCCTGGTGAACTGAAAAAATAAACGTTTTCTCTGATTTTGAATGAAATTTTTGTGGGAGGCGGTGAAATTTCTTTAGGTTTTTTGGAAGATGGAAGGTTGCGGTAATTAAGGATGCAGTAAATGTGTGTAGTTAAAACGTTTTTTCATTTCTCAATTTTACCCTTTTGTCAACTGAAAAAATGAATTCGACACTTCAAATTAGTTGTGCGCTGTGAACGATTAATTACAGAAATTAGATGTTAATCGTTGGATTAAATGTAATAGATGGTATTGATTAGTTCTTAGTTCCTATCTTAGGGTTGGTTCCTCCTATAACCAACCCCTATATATATATATAGGAGAGATCATATGAGAATAGATATTTGTGTGAGAATTAAGAATGAATTTAAGCCCTTTAAGATTATAGATCTAGGGTACAGATTTAATTATAAAAATGCAATGATAAATCATACGGTGTGCTAGACATTATCATATTCTCGATTATCATATGGGTATGATTGTATTTTTACATTTTTTATTTTATGTCAGTTCCTATTTTCACGGCTATTTCAAAGGTGCAGGTTTTTGGATATGGTAAGTTACATTTTTTATATTTTTTACACGGTTATTCTGTATTATTTTTTTGATTCATCTATATCGTCCATAACCTAATTTGAAAACAGAATTTGATTAACAACCTTGGAAGACGCAGGTTTTTTTACCATCTTTCGAAAAAAACGTTTTTAGCAATTCGTGTTATAATAGAATATCAATATTCATTACATATGATACACAGTTCATAGATTTGCGTTTTATTTAATGTTGCATTTGAGATTTATTTTGAGTTTTACATATTAATTCGTTGTTTCATTATTTTGATTGTTGTTTTATTTTTTTGTTCAGATGACAGATATAATCAACAGAATATTTAAAAATACTCATAAAATTATAATAATGTAATACCATTAAAAAAAGTAATGGTCCCACAAACATGGAAGCATTCTTCTCTGTCCAAGCAGTCTTATTTTCAATCAAACTTCTCATAACATACTCTCCCCAATTCTATTGATCAATTGTTTCCACATCTTCCAAACAATTAAGTATGTAAGGTATAATATACCCGTTACCAGTACTTTCCACGAAAGAAGATTGCATAGCAATCATAAAGTTTCTTTTAAACCACACCCCACCGTCTTCACAACTCAAGACAACATTGTGCAACATTTTAATAGTTACTCTATTCCGATGAGTATCCGGGAAATAACTCATCCACTCATCAAACAATGGTGATTTGTGAGTCCCAAGAAACCGCTTAACTGTTCGGCATCCTCTGGGAAAACCATATACCCTGTAAACATCTTCCGGAGTGACATGTATCCTCCTATTACCAGTGAGTATGAGTTCAGAGCTGTTGTGGTTGAAATTTTCCACGACCCAATATGCTAGTCGAGCAGGCAGCTCTCTAATGTTGACATCTCGGACATGGCCAAATCCCATCTCATCAATAACAGCCTTTTGACGATCATTCAATTTGGAAAGAGTGTCATAATATGTGTTCAGATTACATCGGCTTGCCAGCTTGGGAAAACCTAATTCATCACCATTGTTGTCATTGTTTGCACCCTGATCAACCAAAGCCTCAGTAGTTTCTTCTTCTGGAACATGTTCAATTGCTAAAGTAACATTTTTCGGGTCACCCCTCTGTTTTTTCTTATTGGCTTTATCAGTATCCACACTTAATCCTCGTTTTGTCTTCAAGCTTTCAGTTACTTTTTTCTTACCACGATCTAAAAATAAATAAAATATTACAATACAATAATATAGTTTAAATGCAACAAACATTTATCTGATTAAAATAATAAGTTTCCACAGTAATATATCAACTTATACAAAATACAATAACCAACAAGGAATAATATTGTATATCAGTAAACATGACATAATGATAATATGCTACATTCAGTTTATCTAACACCGGTAGTGTGTTACATTTATTTTAAATCTATGTAACAGGTAGATCCTTAATGTCTAACTCATTACTATTAGGTGCTATTTTAATATTGAAAAGATAAACACTGTGCTATATTTATTTGATCAAGAGCTACATGTTGTTAAGTAAATGCAACAATTAATAACAATGGTACACTACTTTCATTTTTAAAATATACAACAGTTTAACCCTAAATTTGTAAAATATTATATTATTATATGCTACATTACAATTAAACAATAGCGGCGTATTATAAAAAAAACAATGAGCAATACCATAAGTTTGCTTCATTATTTTTTTATTCTATGCATTATTTTAAATATTGATGTTGAAATTTTTTTAGAATGAAATGCTATATTACTATTGTAAAAGAGCTACATATTTGTAAGAAAATGCAACAATTAATACAACCAGTATGTTACAATAATTTTAATGATTGCAACAGTTTTACCATTGAGGTGCACAATATTTGACTATTTTACTTTACAACTGCTTAATAGCTACATATTTTTAAAGAACGTGCAACAATCTATACCGATATTATGCTACACTCATTTTACAGTTGTAAAACAGTTTTACCATTGATGTGCAATATATTTGAATAATATATGTTATATTACATCTTATCATTAGCTAAATATTTTTAAAAAAGTGCAACAATCAATACCGATAGTATGCTACACTCATTTTACAGTTGTAAAACAATTTTTCCATTGATGTGCAATATATTTGAATCATATATGTTATATTACAACTTCTCATTAGCTACATATTTTAAAGAAAGTGCAACAATCAATACCGATAGTATTCTACAATCACTTTACAATTGTGCAACAGTTTTACCATTGCTGTGCAATATATTTGAATAATATATAGCACATTAAAACTTCTCATTAGCTACATATTTTAAAGAAAGTGCAACATTAAATACCGATAGTATTCTACATTCATTTTACAATTGTGCAACATTTTTACCATTGATGTGCAATATATTTGACTAACATATGCTACATTACAAATAATCATTAGCTATAGATTATTAAGAAAGTGCAACAATAAATCACGATAGTACGCTATATTCTGTTTAATTTATTGAATAATGCAACAATTTTACCATTGATGTGCAATATATTAAGTGATATTTTATGATTGAGGTGTAACAAGAAATAACAAGGTAAACTCAAATATAGGTGTAATATACCTGTTTCTGGATCAGCCCTTTGTTTCTTTTCCTTTGCTTTGTTAGTATCCAAACTTTTTCCTCTTTTTTTATTAACTACTTCAGTGACTTTAGCTTTACCCTTACCACGATCTACAAATAAATAAATATTTAATTAACTAAATGAACATTATACAATATAAGGGAGTTATTGAGAATGTTAGAATAGATATGATAAGATGAAAAAACAAATGCAAGGATTGATACAAGTAATGCAATAATTTATTTATTAAATGCAATACGTAATAACAATCAACAAAATAAACAGATTTCAATTTGTACATAAACAAATTATTTGCATTACGTAAAAGTAAATAAGAGTTGTAATTTAATAACTAAATGCAACAAACAAGCATAAATTTACAAAGCCTAATTAATATTTTCTCTAACATTGTTGAAATTCTACAACATAAAGACTCGTATTTTATGAATTGAAGTAACAATAATTTAAAACCATTACGTACAAAATTAAAAACACAGCAAAAACAACTAAACAATTGAAGTAACAATAACATACACACAACAAATGAAAAAAAAAATAGTTACAGAAACTCAGAAACATACATAATCAAAAACACAGCGAAATCAAAACTTACCATCTTTACGTTGTTGCACTCTTCTGCGTGTATTACATTGTTCTTCGTCCTCCATCAAGTTCTCTTTTGTTCGTTACAAGTGCAAAATCAGAAACAATACGTAGCTATTGTGTTGTATCGAGTTCCGAAAACCTTTGAATGATGTCTTCTTGAACAGGCAAAGGAAAGAGACGGATGGAGTATTGAATGAAAGGAAAACGAAAGGGACGAATTTCTTCCAAAAACCTTTGAATGCTGAATATGGAATATTGAATGAAAGGAAACGAAAGGGACGGCTTTTCACATTTATTACTTGATATCGGTAGTTGTGTAGAAGCAAAAGATATCTTTTAGAAAGATATAGGAAAGATACAGTAAATGTATAGATTGTGAAAGAGAATATATGTATGGATTTGTTATTCTCCTTGAAAATAGGACGTGCAGTAATGGTCCTTTAATTTTTTTTTTCTCCCAATTTTACCCCAACCACTCGATGGATGCAAAAAATGTAGGATTTTAAACAATTAATCTGGACCGTCCTTTGTTTTTAAAAGCAATGATAGAGATTCTTTCTTATTTCTTATACATATATCTATTCTCACCATAACCCCTCCCTAGATATATATATAGAGAGAGAGAAGGGATCAAATAGTACCTGAGCCTGAGGTAGCAAGTAGTACTCAATCTCATCCATTCATCTCATAAATCCTATGGTGGGAAAATTTTCAGATTTTTTAAGCTTATTTTCATTAATTTCGCTACTGATGAGGGTAGATTAGTAATTTAATTTGTTATGTGATTTGAAAACAAAGCATGCATAGAGTTGAACTCAACTATGCATTTAAATCAACACAAAAATGCATTCACTTGAACACAAAAATACATATGAGTTTTGAATTTAATGCATGCTGAAAACTCACTCTCAGCGCTCGCTTGCTCGCACCCAACACCGGTTGGGCGCGATGCAGTTTTATGTTCAAGTGAATGCAGTGTTATGTTATTTCATATGCATTTTTTGTATTTTTTTGTGGCTCTTCACAAACCCAGCGTCCCTACCCAACGCTGGTGCGCACCCAACGCCGGTTGTGTGCGATGCATTGTTATGTTATTTTAAATACATTGTTATGTTATTCGTATACAATATCGTGTTTTGTTATGCCTCTCCCAAACTCGGTAGCCGCGAGACCCCAACGTGACTTCCTTACCGGTACCATTGGGCCTTCCCATTTTCCCTTGAGCGAAAATGGGTTGTCACGTGTCAAATTTTGGTGCGTCCACATGTTCAAAATGTGTGGTCTAGATTGAGTACTACATACTATCACGGGAATCGGTACTACGGAACCCAACCATATATATATATATATATATAGAGAGAGAGAGAGATAGATAGATGGTGAGGTTCAAATAAGAACCAATTTTAACGTGAGAACTAAGAACTCTTGAAATTCTTTACTAACAAAATGAATTTGCTATGAAAGTTAATGAATTATTTGTGAAAGTTATCTTGAATCCAAAATTCGAATTTTCACCGTGGTTCGAATCCCATGAAACGCGAAAATTCTATTTTTTTGGATTCAATAACTTCCAAGCAGATTCATCAAGTTTCACACCGGATTCATCATTTTTTGGTTCTCACGATAAAAATGGTTCTCACGTTAACCCTCCCTTATATACATAGGGGTTAGTTATAGAGGGAACCACCTATAAGTTGAGAAATAGGAACCAATCATCACCCTAGATTTAATTTGATCTAATGGATTAAATTCATTTAATTGTCAGAACCCCATTTGACCTGTCACCCATTTATTTACTCTATTTTTTATTTATTTTCACCGAATGGGGGCATTTTTGTCAAATTTATGTTTAACCCTACCCCAAATAACCCATCCCACCCCCTGAATTATCGCACTCATTTCTACCTCAATCTTAATTTACCATCTCTCTCTCTCTCTCTCTCTCTCTCCCCCCCAATTCTCAAGAAATTTCCAATCTCGCATGTGTAGAAGAAGATTTGTAATTTTTCGCACTAAAATCTTCTCCATTGTAATTAGAGCTGGCAAAGAAGCGGGCCAGGCCGGCCCGACCCCGGGCTCGTCGAGCTTTTAAAATTTTAGGATGGGTCGGGCCGGGCTCGAAAATTTTCGGGCCTACAAATGTGACGCCCAAACCAACCCCTAGCGGGCTTTTTAGATAAATTTTTAATTTTTATAATATATAAATTAATATTTTAAATTTAAAAAAAAAATTAATTAAATAAGATCTCATAACTCCTTAACTTAAATAAAGAATGAGGGATGAGAATATTTTGAGTTTACTTATTCTTATCATAATGCTTCTTGTATATCTTGACCTATTTATGTATTCATGCGATGATGTTGTAATGCAGTATAATTTTAATTCTTTAATTTAAGGAGAAAAAATTAGTAATTACAAATCAAAGATAAATGATATTATTAAACGTCAATCCCACTTATACGTATAAAATAATAGAAGAAAATAAATTAATTATACAAGATATATTTAATATCAATGATTCAAAATAGATTTTACAAACTATAAGGTCATTAATCATCAATGTATATATTTTTGGAGATTATTTATCTTAAGAAATATTTTTGAATGATTTATGAGGTTATTATTTTTCCGTAATTTATTTTCCCGACATAAAAATAAATAATTATACAAAATATAATTAATATTATTAAAAAATTATAGATATGTATATTAAATAATATTATATATATATATTTAATAGAAATCGATGGGCTTTTTAGCCCAAACCCTGGCTTTTTGGTTCAAGTCGTGTAGGCGGGGTTTTTTCGCGGGCTTTTAGGCCCTGTTTTTTTCGGACCTTTAATTTTGAAGCCCAAACCGACCCAAACCCCGGGTACCCCGGACGGGTTTTTCGAGCCGAGCTCATTTTACCGACTCTAATTGTAATGCAATCAGGCAATTCCTGATAACGAAGGTCATTCTTGATTAATGCTTCAATTTCAAAGTGTTTAAGAAGTGTTTCTTTATGCATCTCTCATTACATCTTCAGATTTTATTATAAAGGTAGGATTCTTCATTGTCATACAATCTGCCCTTCCCCCATAAATGATTTGTGGTTTCGAAAAATGAGGGTATTATTTTTTATTCCCTAAATGGAGTTACCCATATTTGGAGTTAACCATATTTTTAATCGATTTGTATGATAATTATGTTCAGGTTTACATTAATTTTGTTGATGAGGTATGAAAAATGAAGATGGTGTACTTGTTTGTTGTATACTGTTGTTGGTACCAATTGTTTAATACAGATGGAGCGTCCTTCTAGAAAATTTCAATTGCTTGCGATACTTATGTATAACTTTTATTATGTTGTGCATAATTTATCAAATGAAGTAAATGAGTTTATCACATATAGTGTTTGTCCACGTACTTTGTTTATGCATAATCTATGCAATATTTGTGCATGTTTTTAATATATATCGTTTGTACATGATAGTTTTTGTATATCATGTTTGTTTTGAATGATTTTGTTTATGCTTGTGCGTAAAAATATTGTACTTTACGCATAACTAGATTAACTCTTTTGTGCATTGATGTAAGCATTTTGTGCATGACTTAATCATAGTATCGCATGAAGACATTCATACTTGTGCATGACTTTATCTAAGTAGTACATAATTTATCATATGGTGAGAACGAGTTTATTCGTGATATATGTAATGATTGTGCATGTATTTATATTATATCATGTGTTGCAATGAGAGTTTTCACATACGTAGTTTTTTATCTAAGGATTTAACAATGTTATGCAAATCGGTTATTAAAATAATTTTTTAAGTACTTGCTTATATTATTTGATGCACGAGAAGAATGTATTTGTGCATTAAGATTATATGTGTAATTCATGGCTTTTGCAATGCAATGAGCATATAAAGAATAGTGAAAATATAGAAGAAACAATGGCAGACCCCCATGTATCTGGTATGCTCCAAAAAATAATAAGTGTTTTAAATATTTGTATGTTGAATTTTTTTAATATAGTAGATTAGTTATTATACTCCATCTGTCCCATTTAAAATGTTTCACTTTCCTTTCTGGGTTGTCCCATTACAAATGTCCTATTCCATTTTTGGAAATAATTATCCATTCAAAAAGTGTAGGTCCTACCAACTTTTTAATACTTTATACCTTTCTCCTAAATACATGTGCCCAAAAGAAATGGGACACTTTAGGTGGGACAGAGGGAGTAGTATATTAGATGCAACAGCTTATATAATTTTTTTTTGGCAAAAGAATGGTCTTTGGGCAAAACATTAGTTTGTTTCGACAATGATAATTGGTACGATCCAACATATAGCAATAAAGTTGAAAAATGTCAAAAATGTTAATGCAGATGGTAGGGAACTTATTATTTAATTAGTTGAAAAGAGTAAAAAAGTTGAAACATATTATTTAATTCATTTTATTTAATATTAATAATTGTGTTTTGAAGTGTCCGAGTGAACTTCATTCCAAAGCATAAAAGCAAAGACCAACAGACCTATTAAAACGTTGAAAGAGAAGATATCATACGTGGAGCGTCTGTTTTCTACCGCGAATTGTGCATGAACCCCAACTTTAATGCATATTTTGTTTTACTAGGTTGAAAAATCGTCATAGCCCGACTACTTAATCAAGTAATTAGGTCATGATGTGGGTTAAGAAAGAACTTCTGTTAATCAATAGCAACAAATGTGACCTATTCATATCAATTCATATCAATAGAAATGTGTAATATCAAATTGCATCATGAAGAAATCAAACTTTTATGGTCAAAAGAGGTAAAATGAAATTTGACAAAGGTTGATTCTAGGTTTACAAATCATAATGAAGGATTGAATGGAGAAGAACGACGGTGGAGGACCGAAAATCCCAACGGAAAAACCAAACTAAGAATGTATGTATTCAAGACATGCTTCGACAACAATAATGATTTATCCAAGTTTCAAAGCATGATTTGACATTGTTTCCAAGACATTATATAAACCACATTGGATCTAACAAAAACAATTCTGAACTTTCGAGTAAATCCTTGTTCACAGAGGCATTTTAATGAATCCATGTTCTAAAATCAAGTCGACACTATAACAACAATGTCGAGATCATACCAACAAAATAAAGACTATCGTCAAGATTATGATCAATTCAGTGTAACAAAAACTCTAAAGCAGATGAAGACCAAAGTTCGGCAACAAGAAGTGTGGTTGAGAGTTATGTATGAGGACATAACTCTCTGGGCAACGAAACATGTTAACATCAAATGAACAACATCGACAATTAAACATATCATCATGAATCAAATCATTTAGAGAAGCTCATTTGCACAACATTTGATTCCAACATTTAGAAATACATGCAGGGCGTGAGTACAAAAATGCACTCAGATGGTATGTGTCGAAAACATTAAAACATTGCCCTTAGGGCTATAGGATTGACTTGCCATAACATTTTCAACGCACATGGGTTTTAGTGAAAACTTGTGCATGCTTTTCATAAATAAACACTTACTTGCTTTCATATTCATAGCATCATATCAAATGCATATGCATGTTCTATGTCTACAGACAACTTTCTCTTCCCATATCCACGGACTTTATCTATGTGTTGAGAAGTAGGCCTCCTTCTCAAACACGTTATGACCCGAAGGTCGCTATCCGACGTCGGTAAATTCTTTCTTTCTTTCTTTTCTTTCTTTCTCTTCCGTGGATAGATAATGCATCATGTTCATGCTCATGTTCAAAAACAGGCAAGTCAGTCAACTTTGCAACTTTGCACATAAATGCATTTCATATTATTTTGAAAATATATAAAGCGTATCATATCATTTTAGAAAATATTTATACCCATATGTCGACAGTCACTCGAGGACTGTACTTTTTGGTCTTTCACTTCTTTCTTCTTCTCATTTGGTCCATCAATCCACATAAAGCGACATATAAGCCTATCAAGAACCAAACAAGAATATAACTTTTATCTTAGTCGTCGATACAACTATATCTTCTCGATATCAAGACACTATGGTCTATAAACACTTGGGTCATTGCATCCTATAACATCTTACATATAACAAGATATCACGAAGCCTCATATGTCCAAACGAGCATAGAAAACTCAACAACAAGCTTAAACCATCTAATCTTAGCCAAAAACCTAACAACCCCTTAAGACATACTTATGTCCGACGTCAAAAATCACGCATGCTCAATTATCATCAAAGATCATCAATCTATCATCAAAACACAAAGACCAAAGCTTTAACATTGAAAACCCATTTTTGCCGACAAACTAAAATTTTTCAACTTTTGAATACGTCGGCCGAAAAATCCGAATAAATCATTTTAGGCTTTATTCATATCATAGAGTCCAAATATGAAGTCAAAATGATCAAATAAAATAAAAAATCCAACATTATATGGGACATAGGGTTCGGCCACTTTAGGGTTTTTGCATAAGTTCGATTTCAAACATTTTTCTTGCTCAAAACATGTTTATATAAACTCATCAACACATATATGAAGGAATATCAAGCATATAAACATCATAAATTCTAGATCAAGGTCCTCAAAAATTTTGAAAATCATCAAAATTCAAAGAATAAACATATGCTCAAAATTTCAACGTTAAATAACTCGTCGGCAATTAATCAACATAATATCAAGAGATAATCGAGCAACAACATATTCCTTCACAAATCCTCAATATGACCGAAAACATAGCATGCTCAAAAGTTCATGTTTTTAAAATTTTCAAACTGTAGGTGTGTTCTAGAGACGAAATTATACTTGAATACGAAGACGGATCGAAAATTTAACGGTTGGATCTTTAAAATTTGGAGCTTGAATTTTCAAAAAATTTAGTGTGTGTAGTGTGTGTGATGCACGAAATTTTGGAGAAAATAAAGAAGAAAATGAATAGTAATGCTATATATATGTATATCCACAAATTTTATTTCATTTTTCATTTTCTTTAATAGGTGATTATTCACCATTTCTAGATAATTCTTTTTCTTTCTCCATTTTTTATTTTCTTTAATAAGGAAGAATAATCCATTTTCTATAAAATTCTTATTCATTCTTTCTAGAATTTAAATACTAATGGTTATAAATACATGCTATTAATCCATACCATTCCGATTTCAAAACTCAATTTCTAATAAAATGCTCTTTACTTGAAATTCTCTTTTAAAACTCAAATAACATATTCTAAACACCAAAATTTGATTATAAAAATATTTTTGGCTTCAAAAACTATTTTGGGTATTCTGCCGACGATTCGGGTTTATATGGCAAACATATGTAACAAAGAGCAAAAACTCTGAAATCAAGACTCTGAGTTCAAGATTTCTATAAACACATACTTATCATCTCAAAACTCTTGAAATCTAAGTCTTTTTATTCTAGACAAGGCCTAAGAATCTTATCTCAGGTTCTATCCCGAATCTATCTCGAATAAATCTAAAATTCTATATTCTCGACTCGAAGCTTAACTTAAAAGCTTCTAGCTTAAACAACTATTTCTTAAGGATGCAATGCCCTTCTTATAAGCTCTTAATCAGGAGCTAATCTCTGCTACAGAAAATGCGGGGTATTACAAAAATATTAGTTTTGTCATAGATTTTATTGTGATTTTATTTAATATAAACATGAAGAAAATTATAAGTTTTCAATGACATTGAATTAATATTATAAACCATCTACAGATTTAAAATTCTGTAGCTTATCAATATTTTAACTTAAACGTGGTTTGGTTGGTTTAAAAATAATTGATTGTTGTGATTTTGTTCGTGATATATGCTCAGTAATACATAAAGCTATAATATTAACAAACTCTGAGGAATACAAAAACTTACCATCTTTTTAAAATAAAAAGAATGACCGAACATAGATAAGATTAACAACATAATATTTTTAAAAGAATTACTCATATTCAAAGTTGGTAATAATGTTTATCATGCATTAACTATTGATCAAACACAGTTATCATAACAAGCGTAATTTTTGCGTGATACATGGTTGATAGAAATACTAACAATCAGTAACGTGCTACAAAGAGAAAACTAATGTGCTGAAATTACATATACCCATGGCATTTTACGATACTTTCATAATGTAAATTTACACGTGAACAAACTTAATGTATTTTATGCACAATGCATAAATATTTCATGCATAAGTATGACAAAAAATTAAACACACTTAAGCACATTGTGAAGAACAAATATACACCTAATTGTTTTTATAAAAAAAAGTTGATAATTGTAATGATTTTCAACACTAAAAAACGACCAACATACATAATCTAGAAAAAAAGAGGAAAAGGTTTAATAATTGAAAATATGCCAAAATTGCACATTCCCACGATAATTTATGATAAATTCATAATGTAATTTCTTATGCAGCCGCATAAATATCATAGAATTCATCTTCTTCTTCCAAGCTATGGAAAGTCCTATGTAATTTCGTCTTAAGAAGTCTATCGTAAAAGGGAAAAACCATGTCACTGTATTGCACCACTTTAGTTTCAGTATCAATCCATGCATCCATAAGATTATTGTACACATTGTTATTGAACCTATGCATATCATTAACTATTTTGTGCACTGTGTTATTCAACATTATTCATCGCTATTCAATTAACGCAAACATAAACTAAACAAATCAAACATGATAAAATTTAAGTAAACAACATATACTTCATGTGATTCTTCGTTCGAAAATAAATTAATAAGACATGATAATACAAAAAAACTTGAAAAATACTGATGAAAACAATATATAATTAATGTTATTCATTATTTTTTTTAAAGTAAGAAGCCACGAAATTACAAGTAAAGTGAAATAAAACCATAAAAAAAATACGAATAGACCTTGTGATGTGATTATGCATACTGCCATATTCATTATCTAATTGCTTGAGATGTTGAACGAGAATATAAATGAAACATCAATAATATTATCGTGCATATAAGTAACAAGTTAGTGCACGTTTTTATTTGATTTATGCAGTGATGTTCTGACCCAACTAATACTCATTTCATATTATATTAATCACAGACTAATCATTTTATCAATAAATCAGATGCAAATTCGAACTAAACAAATATAATTATGAAAGACCGAAAATAAAAGAAAATATAATCAAACAATGAGAATCATTTTTGTTTATAAAAAATGTAATAAAAGAAAATCTAATGAAACAAAACTGTAATAAAATATGATGATGCCAGCCATTTTTGTTTAATTTTTGTTGTAATACCCCGATTATTTAAAAGCCTAATTACGATATTAATTTCGTAAATTAGAGTATTATTATGCGAAATTGATAAATAAATTTTCGAATAATGATTTTGATTACTTTGGAATAATAAATTCCTATGTATTATTCACAAATGAATGTGAATTGAGAAATACGATTATGTAACGTATTTCAACAGTATTATTTCTACGTCGATTACGTATCGATAATTAAATGCTCGTGATATTTTCTAAGTTTTTAAGCTTAGAATTTAATTCTATTATTATTGGAATAATTTAATAAAGTGATTACGGCTTTATTACGACCATTTTGAGATGAGTCGATAATTAACGTTTTGAGACGTTTCAAACGTTAACGTTTAGAGATGACTTGAGAATCAAGTCTAATGATCAAGGAATTATGATATTTAACTTCCTATGATTATTTTATGTAATTAGAGTATTATTTAGCATTAAAATAATGCTAGAACATTAAGGATTAATTATTGGACAAGTTTAGAATTTTCGAAAACCCTAATTCGAAAATTAGGGTTTTCTCACATGGAATGATACCAATAATTTTTCCTATGATATAATTTATCACCTAAAATATATATCATGATATACATATATATATATATATATATATATATATTTAGCATGAAAATTATTTATATATCAAAGCATAAGTGGATTAGCCGTGACCAACTTTTTGAGGAACAAGTTCCACGTAAATTTTGTTGTTTGTTTGGCTATGTTGTGTTGATAAAGTATTAGCATGACATATTTTGTACACAATAACCAAGGGATTAATGAAATAATCAAGTGGATTGTGCAAGAGAGAGTGATTGCCGTGTGACATCAAGAGTAAAGGAAGGAAGGAAAATTGGAACACCTTTTTGACTTTGCTTCCACATACTTAATGCCTTAGATATTTTATGGCAAATGAAATGAAAATCCTCCCTTTGTGAATGTGATAAACGACGGCTAGGAGCAATTCAAAGAGGATGATCTTTTTGTTTCTTTCAAAATAATGTGTAAGTGCTTTAACAATTGGTAATTGATGATGTATTGCATAGGTGAATGTGTAGATATGTCATACAATTGAATCTCAATCCTCCTTGGGAGCAAGGTGACCGACGTATATGTGTGTTGCAAAGTGAAAGAGTTGTTTCTTTTATTTGATTAAGTAAAGAGCATTTACTATGGGAATATAGTGATGTATTAAAGTGTAGTGAGTCACCAAATTAGTCTTGCTTTAAATTAAATGGGAGCATGACAATGTTGACTAAATAAGTGAGAAAATTTTAAAACTCCTCCTTTGGCTTCAATACAGCCGACGCATGCCTTGAACAAATGAGAGGAAATTGTTTTGTTTCATTCAATGTATTGATGTTCATTTACTAAAGTTGTAAGTGATGACATACTAGTGTTGACTCATAAAGTAAAACATTTTATTCTTGCATTTGTAAATGTACCGTGAGGTGGCAAGACTTAAGAGTAGTAATTAACTCTATTTTTGCCTTAGCTTTTGTGTTTCAAAAGTCATAGGATAACACTTGAAACACAATTCACTTCTTTCATTTTGCTTCTGCCGTGAGCTTTTCATGAGAGAAAAATAGTGAGTTCTTCAATTTACTTCACCAAACCTTAATACCAAAAAAATCCTTGCACTAAATCGACGCCGGTTAAATAGTTAGGAATTTAACGAGCTTCCTATCTACGTTAAAATTTTTGATATCCAACCGTTCGATTTTAATATATATGCTTATGTTATAAATGAGAAAAATAGGATAAATTATGCTAGTGTCACGACCACACTCCGGATAACCCAGAGTTAGGCGGACTAATACTAGGAATAGTATTTAGGAATAATGGGTAATTATAATAAGGGTAAATTGCATAATTAAACGAACATGCTTGCTCATACATACTTTAATACAAGTCAAATTAAGTGGTTTAAGCTATCAGATCCAAAGATCAACAATGATCTGATAGACTCCAACAGTTCATATCTTTATATCCTTCAACAGATCCAAGAGGACATTAACGATCTGAAGGACTTTAACAGTTCCTAACATCTCATCGTCATACATAACATAAAAATAAATTCAGAGTCGCAGCGGAAAGTGTGTGAATACATATATGACGATATGTATTCAAGGATAACAAGTTTAAACATGGCGTCGAGGACCTTTGGACATTCCTCAACACTCTCCATCTTCAACATCGAGCTCAACTCGCACATTTAAAAACAAACATGCAGGGCTAAGTACACTAATGCACTCAGTGGACTCAATGCCACAAACAGTTTATCTATATTTGAATTACGCTGCCATATCAAGTAAGACACAAGGGTTTTAGTTGAAAATGCCTTGTGCTTACTAAAAGGTTTTATCGTTTCATAAAAGTTGCTTGGTGATCGCTCCCTTTTTCACACGTAAAAGGTGTATATAGAAGGTAAGCAAAGTATCGTATCCACAGGGATTGTAATACGAAAACACAGAAGCTAGCTCAACGATAATTCATCATTATTCAAGCACAGAAATTTGGTGAGAGGTTTAAGGGCTTCGGAGTTTAATCCAAAGCAGATGTAACCATGTAGAACATAAAATAAAGCAATAAAATCACGGATGATAAAACAAATACGAAAGACTAACCCTAGGGATGCATAAATCCTATCCACAACGATGTTTATCCTGTTCCTATTAGCCAATTTTAATCAAGACAAGATGGAAGATCACATATATAATCAACAACTTCAGTTACGATAATTGCGGCAGTAGATTACAAGTTTTCCCTATCATTATAGGTGAAAACAAGTAACTCCAAAAGGATCACTAAGAATATGCTTCCTACGAATATCCTATCTCAGCTACGACTCAAGGCTTATTCGTATCATGCATTCAAGATCGATTGACAATTAATACAATTACGTAATTAACCGACAACTAGATATACATCAAGATTGATCAGAAATTAACACATATAAATAAGCACCAAGAATCATGAATCAATGCCTGGAAGGTAAATAGAGATAACAGGAATCACAACATATAGGATCGAATCATGCAAACCCTAGGATTAGAACGGAAATCTAGCCAGACATAATAAATGGAATAAAATACGATTTAACCATAAAAAAGGAAAATAAATATATAAAACCCGTGATGAAGCGTTGGATGAACAATTGTTGGTCTTGAATCCAATCCCAAGCGATAAACGGAAAATAAAGGAAAACGATCGGACAAAACGTTCCGAACGATAGCAAAGCGATAAACTAAACTAGAACAATGCAAGAATTAAATCTAGAATTAAGCGGAAGCGAAAGAAAAGCAAACATCGAGGAAAAACTGAATAAAAGCTCTGGGGGCGTGCGGGTGCGAGGAGGCGAGGGGTGATCCTGTTTATAGATAAGGTGGAAACCCAATTTCTCTTCTGCCGCCTCCACGACCATGGCTAGCGATCGCTAGCTCGGTCGCGAGGAATAACTTGTCTTGCATCCTCTCGCTCATGGGTCTCTGCCGCTCGCCAAGGTAGCCTCATGGCACAGCTAGCGATCGCTAGCAAGGGCCGCGAAATCGTCTGATAGCTTCTCGGTTGGGTGTGTTTGCTTGTGCCCGTGACTCGTGGCCGCTCTCTCTCTGGCTCTCCGGCTTGCTGGCGGCCAGCCTAGCGACCGCCAGGGTGGTCGCTAAACTGAGGCAGTGCATTTTGTCTCTTGCTTGCTTCCTTGCTTGACTATCAACATATAAACCTATAAAATGTCGAAGGAGCACCCAAGAGCGAGATCTTCTAGAAATAGATAAAACATTAAGAATCGATATGTAAACGCACATTAAAAGATCTAAACTCATCTTTAATTATCAACAATAAACGTGTAAAATGCGCGTTTATCACTTGGCCAAGCATTTTCTTGGTGTGTAAAATCCATATCCCTTATCATCATCCATCATATTATTATAGTCGAAAGTCGTGAGGGAGGCCTCCCTCTACGACCCCGTGACCGACCGTGGTGTCCTTACACACGTCACCATCAGTGTACACGTTAATCCTAACCAGGTATAAGCCTTCCGGCATAGGATCCGATATCGATTTTCATACATAAGTTGGGAGCGACCCAACAACATTCATATCACACAACATTCTCATGGATAGGATACAATACACAAAACGTAAACATTTTGGCAGGTAATCATTTAACAGTTTTATCAATAGTTGGAAAAATCGTAAATAAAGGCGATTAATCAAGTAGCAAAGTTGTTTTGTTTTAGAATAAAGTCGTAATACCCGTCTTTTTAAGCTTCATTTTGCATGGCACGCTTTTTAGAAAAGGTCAAAGGTTGACTTTTGTTTCGGTGATGTGACCGTCACGAAACCTCGGCGTTATGAAGAGTGTCTTATGGCGAATTCATAGACACTAAGTATCACAGTTTTCGACCACCCATGAAGGTTTGGCACTCGGAAGTTATCAAAACCGACTTTTCATGGATCTTTTAAAAGCATATCTTGTTTATAGTCATTGTGTCCGTATTTTATTTCGTGTCCATGGGTACTAAGTTTGCTAAATTTGAGTCCGTTTACAAAGTTATGTCGCTTTTGCGTTTTCGAAAAGGGCGCTTACGCAAGCAATGCCTGACCCTCTTTTCCTATAAATAGGAGGCTAGGGCCTTCATTTTCAACGTTCATTTCCTTCGTCTCTCGTGTTTACGGAAGAGCCGAGCAGCTCAGTGCTGCTGCGGAAGTCTTTGGAGGAGTGGGGATCGGCCGGGAGGCTCGTGGCGGCGCCATTCTTGCCGCCGAGCCACCACCGCCGATCAATCACCCCCGCAGCCCGTTTTCTGTTTTGTCCTTTTCTTATTTTGATTCCACCTTTTAGTAGATCGTATAGCATAGAACTCGGGATTCTAAAGGGACGAGGCGGAAAACGATCGGAGGTCGCCAATTTGGTCGGCGCCCACCACCGAATCGCCGCCGCCGTGAGCTGTTGGCGCCGTTGGGTGGCCGACGGCCACCTTTGCACACTCTGGATCCTTTAGGTTTTGAGTTCCGGGCTATGCATTCTACTAAAGTACCGATTCCGTTTTTCTGTTTTTCGCGTTTCTGCATGTCGGGATGTTTTCCGTTGTGTCGAGTTTTCTAAAGGAAGTACATGCCCGGGTTATCCATTTTCAACATGGTTTGTCATTCCATGTTCGTCGTTATGCATATTGCTTATGTTTCCATTTTCATGCATCGATTTTGGATGGTTTATCCTAGATCTGAGGATAGGCATCGATTTTTGAAGCTTCTTCGCTGCTAAGATTTGAGTCAACATGCATGCATGCATATTTTGAAAGTACTCTATTATAGGTCTTGATGCCCTGAATATATTTCCCTTCTGCATCGAGTTGATTTGAAAACCCGGAGAGTGCCAAATGTGGGTTCAGAAAGTCGAAAACCCTAGTTTTGCTTCGATCTTCGTTTGGATCACGATGTTGCTTTGCTTTGTGGGATGTAACCCCAAAAGTTGTTCCGTCTTGTTACCAGGTACCTACCAGTGCGATCGGTGAAGTCATCGGATCCGTAGATATCTCCCGGTTGACGTTTTAAATACATTCGGGTTGGGTTATATATGCTTATTTTGAGTTATTTACTCGATATTTCAAAATAAAACATATGCGCAGTAAAATGTTTTTGTGAAATTATTATCATTCTCGATCGAAGATATGGTTCTATCATGGTTGTGCGGATCTCTATTCGGTGGGTTGATCACCATCTTGAGTATTGATCGTAAGGGATAGACCCGAACACGTGGTTATGGTTACGAAGGGATAGACCCCTAAGTCCACACGGAAATGGTAATGAGGTGGTTATGGTTACGACGAGGATTTGACCCACAAGTCCACACCGAGTTAGCCACCGGATACGTTCGGGCGTGGGCCATTGGATATGTTCGGGCGAATGAATGAGATGTGATGGGTTGGCGGGATACGTTTGAGCCGTGGTTCATGGTTCTATGATGGGAGTAACGATAATAACGGATCGGTATCGAAAATGAAAATCTATTTTGCTTACTTAGAAGTGGTTTACGTTTTAAAACCTTCTAAGGTAAGTGCTCTAAACACGACCTCATGATTCTTTTGATTTATGATAAAACCTCGGTGAATGCGCTAGTACTCACTTTGAAACTCTTTTCAAAATCTTTTCACGTATGGAGGAGGGTCGGACGGGCGGGCGGCGAGGGGTGGGCTGCGGGTTCTTCATGCTATGCTTCCGCGATGTTGTGTTATATCGTGCTTTGATATTGATGTATTCTTGTCCCTTATTTGCTTTACGATTGGGAACAAGATTTGTTATATTATTCTGTGTGAGTCTCGATATGAGCATGCTATGTGGTTGATCGGTCTAGTTGACGGGATGTAATCTTATTTTGTCTTCTTGCATTACTTATAATAAACCAAGATCATATTTTACGAGGTTATGATATCGATATTATTCTGTTGGTGGATTGTTTGTACACCCTCCCTTCGGATATGTCCTAGTTATAGAGGAGATGCTGCCCGATTTCATGGTCACATCTTCTTACCGTGTATATCATATGTATTCCCCCTTTTTCCCCGCTTCTTAACCCCCACCCCTAATCACACCCCGGCATCCGTGCCTTCCCTCGGGAATTGGGGCGTGACAAAAGCCCACCTGGACTATTGGTTCATCTTAAAATGAAATCACTTGTCAATATCCTGTATTTGCGTCAACATCCACACCTTTACGTAAACAAGGATATTTTAGTACGTTGTTCACGTATTCCAAGATTTACAAAGTCTATAATATATTCGATATTCTATATCGATGTGATATGAATTCCTTAACGAATTCAATATGCTGTTCAAGTGTGCGTCCTTTTAATATTTCTTGTTTCTCGAGAGAGACGAGCTATGTCCCAAAAGACCATTTTACCCTTTTAGGTAAAATGTTCAATGTTTTAATACGTTTCTCGAACTAACGACCATAGAAAATTTTTCTTTTCGTGACAACTTGTATTCACAAGTAAATTGATACGTTTTACGCGTATTATCGTATTTAGCCAACGTATTTCATATGTTGACTTTAAAAGTCAACGATTTTGACCTTTCTTAGTAATTTAATTACTAAGTCATACTTTATATCTAATTTTCACGAAAATCAATTTCCAATTGATTTCTTTTATGAACTTATTAATATGTTTAAAAAAAAATTAAACATATAATTCATTATAAATAATGAATTTAAGGATTTAAAATCCTTATTTAAAAATAGTTCACGGCTATTTTAAATTTTATAACTTAAATATTTTCGAAAATTTCTTATAAAATCCAAATATGTCTAAAATAATCTTTAGACATATAATTTATTATTAAACTTGATTAAAAAGGATTTAAAAATCCTTAAAATCCTTAAAAATTCTCGATAATTATTAGAAATTACCAAATGGTGTCCAAAATTTTTCTAATTTTATATAGTGTATTATTATACACTATGGTCATTAATATGTTATAATATCAACCAAACCTTATTCGATCATCACCCTATTTATTCTATAAGGTCACGGCATTTTGGAAAAAAATGCCCAACAATTTTCTAAATTTTCAATAAATTAATATAAGGTCCAAACATTAGTCCATGACATATTTATGTCATATAATCCATGATATGACATTTATATACCATATAAATGGTATCCTAGCTCTCGGCTCTCTCACAATATTTTTCAAACATTTTTATAAAATTTCCCCACAATTATAACATGCTTTTAAACTATAGTGTAACAATATAACATCATAAAATACATCAAAGACCACTTGAATCATCACCATTCTTGAGCACACACTCAAGGCTTATTTGATTCCAAGGTGTAATTGATTTGCAAAAATTCCAACAAAATCATAGGGTGTTTAATTCATATCCTAGATCATTAAAACACTATTGCATGTTACAAATTAAAATCATACATCAACATATCTCAAGCATAGCTCTCGGTCCTCTTCAATATTCCACATAGGAATTTTTCAAAAATTCTAATTAAAACATATAGTGTATAATTTACATCCTAGAACAATAATATGCTATTGCATGTCATAAAATAAAATCATTCATCAATATATACCAATACATGCCTCACGGTCATTTTTGAAAAATAGATAGGATTTTTTTTTCTAAAATTCCAAACAAATGGCTATGGACTCACATAATATCATAGATCAATTATATGCAATTGCATGTCTTAAATAAAAATCACACATTAATAAACACATATATATATCTCTCGATTTTTTTGAAAAAATAGAATAGACTTTCTAAAATTTTTAAATAAATACTATAGACACACATAACATCATAGATCACAAATTCATGCTCAAATAATCTCTCAAAGCTCTCGGCCATTTCAAACATTTCTCATACATGTTCAAATAAATTTTTAAAACATGAACCAAGCTTTAAAATAGCATGCTATACATTCTTAGAACATAACATACTCATAGATTCAAAAGATTCTCACATTAGATCATACATGCAAGACTTTAAAAAAATAAGAACACTAACATCTATATATCTTTCCATCACCGATATCATGCATACTCAAAATCTTTCAAAATAAAACACCAAGAACACATGCAATGTTCTTACAACATTGTTCGAAAGTTTTTAAAAAAAAATCAAGAATAAGTATGCTTGAATCGACACCTACCTTGTTGATATAGATTAAATGGACAAGTATAAGGTATTATGGTCTTGTTTAGAGAGAGAAGAAGAAATTCAAGGCTTGAAAGGGTGGTGGTGCTCTCGGTTCCAAGAGAAAATGGGAGGAAGAAGATGAGTTTTGGGAGAGAAATGAGGGACTTGGGAAGAGAGAAGAAAGAGCTTGAGTGTGTGAGTGATTGAGAATAGTGGGAAATGAAATAAAATCTGAAGTATCCCCCCCTATATTCTCCCATCACTCTCGGCCACCCCCTCCCCTAATACACACAAGATTCATCTACTTACAAACATTATTTTATGTAGATAGTGGGCACTCTCATGAGTGCCTACACATAGAAAATCTGAAAATAGGTATTATATATATATTATAGTGGAGTTCTAATAATAAAAATCTGAATATATATCATATATATATATGCACGAGTGATACAATTAAAACACAATTTGTTATACACATATATATACTACACGGCTATTATGCCCAACACACATTAAATAATTTAATTCCATGCTAAACATACATATATACATCATATAATATAATTTAGATGACAATTAATAGCATAGGATAAAATAATGGTGTCATTTTATGTGAAAAACCCTAATTTAACAACTTAGGGTTTTCGAGAATTGTAAGATGTTCAAAAATAATAATTCTCAATGTTCTAGCATTATTTTAATGCTTATTAATACCGTAATATCATTTAATAATCATAGGAAATAAATTCCTATAATTTATGGATCAATAAAACCATCTTTCGTTTTATTTCAAAACGTTAACGTTTGAAAATGTTACGTATCGACTCATCTCGGAATGGTCGTAAAATAATCGTAATCATTTACTAATATATCCTATTGATAATAGGAAATAATTATAAGCTTGATTGCTTAGGAAAAAATTCGTAAAATATCAACTGTCGATGTGCTATCGACGTTAAAATAATACTACCAATAAACCTTAAAACTTTCGATTCTTACATTCACAAATTTCCGTGAATGTGTGACAGGAAATCATTCCTTCATAACTAATTGAAATCATATTCGATCTCTTACTAATTTAAACATCTCAGTGAAATCCTAATTTACGGGTTTTAAATACCGTAATTAGGCTTTTAAAACTGCAGGATATTAAAGCTAGCATGATTTGTTGTTTGTAAATAATGTTTAGCATAATGTATATGCTTTATATTAGTGATTTATTTACAAATTAATTATGTTATAAATTCTATGGTGATTACCGAGAATCCTAGAATTTAATTTAATGAAGGATTAATGTTATGTATTAGTAATAGGACTCATTGTGATTATTTGGGAATTTTTAGAAACCATATACCAATTGTTGGGTAATTACCGAAATTATGTGGGATTTATATGTTAGTGTACAATTTATGTTTAATGGATATTATAGCATTTTAATATTCTAGAGCCTTGATTATATACCATGTGAATTTACTAAAATTTTGGAAAATATGTGTATATATATTGAGAATGGCCGAGAGCCATAAGTGTTGGTACATTGAGAAATAAGTTGTGATTATTGAATATTATGATGAATTAGTGATGTATAATAATGTTGGGGCCTTGTGTAAATTAATTAGAATTTTAGAAAATTATTTGGACAAAATTTCATAAAAACCGTGACCTATGGAACAAAATAGGTGATGTCCAAATTTTTCTATAGTTAATGTTAATACATATTAGTGATACTATGATAAAATAGTACACTATATGAATTTAGAAGAATTTTTGAAAGATGATTGAAAATTGAAGCTTAAAACCGTAAGCTTTGATTAAGTATATTAAGGATTTTAATTCCTTAATATCAAGAAAAATAATATATTATATGTCTAGAAATTATTTTAGACATATTAAGAATTTATGAAATTTTATAAACATAGAATACTATGTTTATGGCGAAACGTTATATTAAATAACGTTAGAAATATAAAATAATGTTTAATGATAAGTTAATTAATATTTAAGAAAAATATTAATGGAGTTTATCGATTTGCGTGAAAAATCGAGAATTAGGGCTTTATGAAAAGAAATCGATTGAAAATCGATTTATGTTGAAATTAGATTTTTAAAAATATAAATTATTGAAGAATTTATAAAGAAAAGTCAAAATTGTTGACTTTTGAGATTAACGTATGAAATCGTTCGATAAATCTGTAATACGTGTAAAGCGTATTAATTATTTAAAGAAATCTCGTTGGTGAGAAAAGATTTCATAATTGAAATCTTTGTATCGAAAACGTGAGAATAAGTTAAACGTTTAACCTAAAGGTTAAAGCGAAATTGTTGAACATATCTCGTTTCTATCAAGCACGAAAATGTTTAGTTAAGATCTGTGATTGAGCGGCGTATTAAATTCGTTATGGAATTGAATTATTATAGTATAAGTTATCAAAGTTTATTTAAACTTTGAAAATCTCAAATCGTGACCAACGTACTAAATTAGTTTTTACGTAAAGGTGGGGCGCGGACGTGATCGTTGGCGTGAACGAAATCGAATTAAGAAAGTCTCCAATCTGGGTGGGCTTTTCTTTTCCCGAGGATAAAATGTTTAACAAATGTTTATTTACAATGCTCTGTTGAGAAATGATTACACCCAAAGTGTTTATGATTTTATGTATGATCCTATCAATGGTGTTGGTTCGCCACCAACATATTATGATATTATGATGAATGTTATGATAATAAGGAGAATGTTTATGAGATGAATTGTTTATGAGGAGGATGATGATATTTTATGAGGAGGATGATGATATTTTATGAGGAGGATGATATGATGTATTATGAGGAGGATGGTATGATATATTATGAGGAGGATGATGTGATGATATGAATATTGTTGGTTCGCTACCAGCGTATGATGGTGTTGTAATGAGATTGATCGTCGTTGGCTCATCACCAACATATTATGATATTTTGATGATATGATGATATTAAATGTCGTTGGTTCGCTACCAGCGTATGTGAAATTATGATAATGTTATAAGGAAATGATACGGATCATACAGAAGAAAATATATCCGGCGACAACTTTTGAAAATGAGAAAATGTTTTAGTAAGCACAGTATTTCCACTAAAACCTCGTGTGTTACTAATGGGCGATGTAATTTAATGAAAATGTTTTGGCATAAGTCCACCGAGTGCATTCTTGTACTTACCCTACATATTGTTTTTAAATGTGCAGATTGAGTGGTGATGCGATGGGCGGTGTTGAGCAATAGGAATGTTGTCGCTGAAAAGTTTATACCTTGATAGTACATCGTCATATGTACATATCACATGTTTTCATTGCAAAGAATATAAGTTATGTAGTAAAGCCCAAAACATACTTGATTTATGTATTACGGTTTAATGTTAAATGGTCTCATTGTTTATTCATTCCTGTTTAGAGTAATAATCCCTGCTAAATCGTACTTAGGATTTAGGGGCTGTTACAGAGTGGTATCAGAGTGGTTCGCTCTTTGAACCCAAAATTTACCTTGAGGTTAAGTCTAGATTGAGTCACTAGACTTCTGAAGGTCAGCTGACAATGCTCAACACTCCATCACATCAAGCTCAACCGAAATGAGGTAAATGCTTCTTTTTCAAAATTTTGAAATGAGAAGTTGAAAGAGAAAAAGAATCGAGATGATTTTTTTTCAAAAGGGATGAATTATATGAAATGGAAGTTATGAATAATGTTGAGAATGGAAGTTATGCAAAGTGATCAAGTTAGAAATGAATGCTTATGATTGATGATGGGCAAAATGTGCCAAGAATGAAATGTTGAAATTTCAAAATTCAAGTAATACATGCATTCAATAAGTATGTTATGAAATTGAACAGAATTTTCAAGTTTTCATAACCGAATTCGTTCAAATTTCAAGATTTTGTATGAAGAATGAATATGCTTGAAATGAACGTGAATGGCCAAAATTGGAATGATAAATTCTTCGGAATTCAAAGAAATGTGCATGTATAAATGAGCTATGTTTTCATTATTTGAAACTTTAGTTTCAAATCTCAAGATTTATTATGACAAATGATATGTCATCTCAAGAAAAACATAGACGATATAAGAAACATGATCACGTATTGCAAAAGAACATAGAAGTACGAACTTCCTTCCTTTACGAGAACAAAAGAATAACATGAAAACGAAAAGAAAGTTAGATTCGACTCGACTTCGACCTCGGCATGTGCGACTCGATTACGACTTCGACATGTGTGACTCGATTACGACTTCGGCATGTGCGACTCGACTTCGACTTCGGCATGTGTGACTCGACTTCGACCTCGGCATGTGCGACTCGACTTCAATCTCGGCATGTGCGACTCGACTTCAATCTCGGCATGTGCGACTCGACTTCGACCTCGACATGTGCGACCTTGAATACGACTTGGCATGTGCGATCGTCGACTTTGACTTGTAATTTTATAACATCGACTTTGACATGTCGACCTTGGTAGTTTATACTACATCAGCATCGGCATCGGCAGCGGCATGCACGACCTCGGTGTCGGCATCGCCACGATCTCGGCGCGAGCGCGAATCTTCCCCAAGACCGCGCAGTGATTTTGTCTTGACCCGTTCTCCTTCGTGTGAACTTCGATTTATGTACGGTTTTCGCCACGTGCCCTAATGCACTGTACTTTATTTCTTATGAAGGACCAAATCCTCGATTCCTATTCCGAATTTACGAGAATCAGTTGAAGTTAGTCATGAATTATATAGAATAGGAACTTTACAAGATTATAAGAATCTTAGAAAGTTACTAAGAAAGTAAGATTTCGAAGAATACAAGTAGAGCCATGACGTACATGAGAACCTTTGTTGATGACCTATTAAGAGTATACAATGTTTCAAATTCTATTCATTACCCAATTTACGTCATTGAGTTTAACTCTACGACCTAGATCAAATTGAAATCACTGAGTTTCTCACTTTTTTCAAGAAAATTTTCGACCGAAAATTTATAAAGAATTCTCTCAAACCAAGCCTCAGTGATCGAGAATATAATTGTGACGGTCCGCCACCCATATGACCAAAGAAATCTCGAGAGTCGCCATTCGGGTCTTCGGACCCTAGATCCCAATTATTCAGTCCAAAGGATATTGCTTCAATCATAAAAGATGTTATTCTGATTTGTGAGACAGTACCTAGTGTAAGTAGTCGTGATAAATTCTCCTTGATTCTTGAAACCATCAAGTATGGTGAATGTTGACTTACCTTGTCACCTAAGTGCGAATTAGTAAAGCGATAAACATCAGGTATGATATAGGTTGACATATTTCAGTCACCTAAAAGTTTCAGATCAGTAAAGTGATAGACATCAAGAAATTGTGATGTAAAGAAAATCTCGATGAGACGAGATATTTCCCTATGATACACATGGATGTGATGACCCTTGATGGGCTTTACAAAGATTGATAATAGTGAAGTTATACCTTCATATGACTGTTATGATAATAAAGTTATGAATGAGATACTCTTTAGCATTGAATGCAAGAGTAAAAGCAGAGAAAAGTATATGATATCCATGGGATATAAATTCCCCTTATTATGTCATAACGAGAGAGAGATTACAACTTATCTTTAAGATAGTTGTTTGTCCCTAAACCCTCATTAGTAGGTTGGACATGTTTAAAAGAATAAAGATGCATGCAAGATATTCTTTTCAAAGAATATATATATAAATGAATGATAGCATCTCAGAAAATAAATCTCTCCTTATACCTCAATCAATGAGATTATGCTTGACCATAATCAATTCCAAGTAATTGAGACTTGGCTAAACAAACGATAATGAGATTGAGGAATCATAATCCTTGAGATTGTGTGAACGACTAGGATAGCCCTAGTATGTAAATCAAGTAGGAGAAAATATCTCCAAAGCCAAGACATGGTAATAAGATGCTTGGAAATTAAGTTATGGTGTACGAATGTACTACTCACCGAGCCATATGAAAATAACGACTTCTAATCCTAAATGTGAGAACAAGTATAACGAAGTAATATTACTTTCGAGACCATGTTCAAGAAAAGGACAAAAGTCAGGAATAGCTGAAGAAACTGTGAACTATACAATTATAAGATAGCCCACGACATAATATAAGCCTCAGAGACATATGACTTCGATAAATAAAGATTTCTCTTGAAAAGAGTTTAAAGTAAGGATATATGAGAAATATATTCCTAAGATCAAAAGTGAAAAAGGGAATTGAATCATTCATACTGAATTAGGAATGAATGATAGTGATAGAGACATGACGATCTCTACGATAAGAGTAAATTATCGAGATATCAATATCAAAGGATAGGTTGATGTAGACCTAACCACAAAATGCTATTGGTAAAAGCATAACGGGCCGATACCAAAAGGATACGATAAATGAGGTGATAGAAGACTATAGCAGGGATCATAATGTCCCAATGGAAAGGACAATGATATATGAAATAGATGTTAAATTGAATAGACGGAACACCGTAGAACTAAGTTTATACTTCACATCGAAACCGAACGAACAAAAATTAAGAAGGCCCGATAGGTATGAGAAAGATTTCAAGATACCTACAATATTTTGTTCGATATAGGTGCTTCATGTGCTAACATCGCACAAGTATGTGCAGAGACGATAGAACCTAATTCGGGATAAACGAATCAAGAAATGAAAATTTCTTCACCTATATGAGAATTATGGTCGTCTCAGGTGTTGCTCAAACTTAGAATTGAACCTAGGATCGCCTAAGGTTCTATCCAATGATTTGGATCATTATATCTATGTGGAACGTAGATATAATTCTAGAAATAAGAAGTTTCGGGAAATGGCTGTCAGTCACGTGATTAGTGACCTGGGCCTAGTCTCTTCGTTAGAGGTGTTACGCGACAAGATGTTAGTACCACTATTTGCTTATGCGAATAAATTTAGAGCAATATACGACTGAAGGTGTAAAACGTAAAATGAGTGATAAAATAAGTGTCATGAGTCGTGTCGTGAGTTATATACAAGTTATATATGTCTTAAAGTGTTTAATTCTTTAAGAGATCCTTCTTGTTTAAAATTCCCTCTATTGCTTTGATTTAAGTCTGACTTATCTAGCAATATCTGTTTACAGATGGCAGGAAAAGGGAATAATACGGGTAAGAAGATAACCACAAGGCCTACAAGCTTAGAACTCACACAGGCATATCGACTCTTTTATTATAATCTGGGCATGAATTTAGGACAGTTTTTGGAGGAATTTCTGCACCGTTGGAAGGATGCTCGTAACTATGGAGTTACGGATGAGGATGGTATCCAAAGGCTTATTCGCCGTTTGCCAACGGAATGGCAAAAGTTTGCAAAGGAAGTATCGAGAATATCTTACGCTAGTAGAAAACTCCAAGACTTGGGCGCACTTACCAGGATTTGTCAACCGGCTCAAGCATACATATCATGCGTATGGAACTGCACCTACTAGCACTTGTCCTGGTCCTCGGCAAGTCACCCAGTATGGTACAAAGGAGTGGTTGTACCCTGATGTCCCAAACGCCGCCCCACGTCCTGTGCCACAGATTATACCTGAAAGGGATGAGAATGGCAAGATGACAGGATCTTACCGCCCTCGTGGACTAGGGGAACTACCTCTACCAACTCAACCATACTTTATGATAAAAGCAACACAGACTTCTGGTGCTGAAGAAGAAACGGGGAGCAGGTTGACCCTTGGCTCTCTGAAGGGAATAGATGATCGGTGGTATGAGGCAGGAACGTACCAGGAGAAAGGCAAGTTTCAAGTGAGGAGTACGATTCGATGAAGGCCACTCGAGACATAGAGTCCTATGATCATATGAGACTTATATGTAGATAAGGGTTAATGTTGAAAATGGTGTGGCTAGAATATGTAAAATAAACGTGGTGTGGAGTATGTTGTAAATATGTTAAAATGGTGTCAAAATTTTTAGTGTAAAAGAACTAGATGCCGTGAAATTAGTCGGCGATAGACCGACCCTCGTAATTAATATATGAAAAGTCCTCACCGAGGCGCTTGATGTAACATATTTTATGGTCCTTGTAGAATGGTATCCGATATACGACAACGAATTGTTCAATAAGATATGGCCACTATGAGATAGTAATTATGCCATTCGGACTAACCAATGCACCAGCCCTGTTCATGAACCTAAAAAAAAAAATCGAGTGTTCCACACATATTTAGACAATTTTGTCTTAATCCTTGTGAATAATGTTCTTATCCATTCGAAGAACGAGAAAGAACATAAAGAACATCGAAGGGTTGTCTTACGAATTTTAAGAGTCGAGTAAATTTTGCCAAGTACAGTATTGTGAATTTTGGCTTAAAGAAATATTCCTCAGACACACAGTGTCTTTAGAAGAAATCAATGTAGATCTGGCAAAGGATAAATCAATTATTAAGAATGAAAGTCGTCAATGACCTAAAATGAGATATAACCATATTATCGAGCAGTGTCTCGGTTATCAATAAGTGAAGGTATTGTATCAATGGCCTTATAAGAGGTTATAATCTCTAGAGATACATGAATGAAAATGGAATGACATAGCAATGGATTTTATGACGGGTTTTGCCAAAGTCATAAAGAAGTAACACTGCTATATGAGTAGTAGTAAATTGACTCACAAAATATGTTTGTCTCTGCCTATTCTGATGACTCGTAGAACCGATATGTTAGCTCGATCGTACATAAAGAAAATCGTATATTTACAGGGGGTACCAAAACCTATCGCTTCAGATAGAGACTCCAAGTTTACCTCTAGATTTTGAACTAACTCACTAAAAGGAGTTAGACACGAGATTGAACCTTAACATAGATGTCCACTCACGATAGATGGACGCTAAAAGGACAATATGGACGTTTAAGCTACGATAGAACATTAATGTTAAATCAAGGTACAAGTGGGAACGATTGTACCACTTGTTAAGTTCACGCACGACCATAGGCGTCAAGCAATGATCAATATCGCCATATGAGGCATTATGTGGAAAGAGATCGACCACCACTTTATTGTAATAAAGTAGGTGAGAGAAAGTATAAGGTCCCGACAATGCAAATGAAATGATTAAGATATCCGCCAAACGAGGCAAAGAATAAGAGAAGCTTAGGACGATAAAAGTCTTACCGACACGCTGTAGATCCGAATCGCATTTTTAAATACGTAAATAAGTTTCTTAAGATTTCTCCAACGAGGAAATTATAAAGTTCGATAACAAGAATGTCGAGATCACGCTTTATAGGACCTTACGAGCTCCTAATAATGATAGGCCCAAGAGCTCATAGATTGGTACTTTCACCAAATCGGGAATGTACGAAATGTTATCCACGTGTCACGCTTAAGGAAATACGAAATGACCCAAATCATGTGATCCGCCATGATGATGTGATCTTTAACTTTCGGATGAGTTGTGATGAAAATCTATGACTAATTTGATCGCATTATTGGCGATTAAATAATCAAGTTTGGGTCTTTAATGAAAGTCCATGGAAACCATGGACAAAAGAAAATCACGTGGAAAAATTTAAGATATTATGGTGTTAAGATACCCCATACTGAGTTATGCAAATTTCGGACGAAATTTCTTTATAGGGTAGAATGTAATACCCGATTATTTAAAAGCTAATTACGATATTAATTTCAGAATTAGAGTATTATTATGCGAAATTGATAAATAAATTTTCGAATAATGATTTCGATTACTTTGGAATAATAAATTCCTATGTATTATTCACAAATGAATGTGAATTGAGAAATACGATTATGTAACGTATTTCAACAGTATTATTTCTACGTCGATTACGTATCGATAATTAAATGCTCGTGATATTTTCTAAGTTTTTAAGCTTAGAATTTAATTCCATTATTATTGGAATAATTTAATAAAGTGATTACGGCTTTATTACGATCATTTTGAGATGAGTCGATAATTAACGTTTTGAGACGTTTCAAACGTTAACGTTTAGAGATGACTTGAGAATCAAGTCTAATGATCAAGGAATTATGATATTTAACTTCCTATGATTATTTTTTGTAATTAGAGTATTATTTAGCATTAAAATAATGCTAGAACATTAAGGATTAATTATTGGACAAGTTTAGAATTTTCGAAAACCCTAATTCGACAATTAGGGTTTTCTCACATGGAATGATACCAATAATTTTTCCTATGATATAATTTATCACCTAAAACATATATCATGATATACATATATATATATATATATATTTAGCATGAAAATTATTTATATATCAAAGCATAAGTGGATTAGCCGTGACCAACTTTTTGAGGAACAAGTTCCACGTAAATTTTGTTGTTTGTTTGGCTATGTTGTGTTGATAAAGTATTAGCATGACATATTTTGTACACAATAACCAAGGGATTAATGAAATAATCAAGTGGATTGTGCAAGAGAGAGTGATTGCCGTGTGACATCAAGAGTAAAGGAAGGAAGGAAAATTGGAACACCTTTTTGACTTTGCTTCCACATACTTAATGCCTTAGATATTTTATGGCAAATGAAATGAAAATCCTCCCTTTGTGAATGTAATAAACGACGGCTAGGAGCAATTCAAAGAGGATGATCTTTTTGTTTCTTTCAAAATAATGTGTAAGTGCTTTAACAATTGGTAATTGATGATGTATTGCATAGGTGAATGTGTAGATATGTCATACGATTGAATCTCAATCCTCCTTGGGAGGCAAGGTGACCGACATATATGTGTGTTGCAAAGTGAAAGAGTTGTTTCTTTTATTTGATTAAGTAAAGAGCATTTACTATGGGAATATAGTGATGTATTAAAGTGTAGTGAGTCACCAAATTAGTCTTGCTTTAAATTAAATGGGAGCATGACAATGTTGACTAAATAAGTGAGAAATTTTTAAAACTCCTCCTTTGGCTTCAATACAGCCGACGCATGCCTTGAACAAATGAGAGGAAATTGTTTTGTTTCATTCAATGTATTGATGTTCATTTACTAAAGTTGTAAGTGATGACATACTAGTGTTGACTCATAAAGTAAAACATTTTATTCTTGCTTTTGTAAATGTACCGTGAGGTGGCAAGAGTTAAGAGTAGTAATTAACTCTATTTTTCCCTTTGCTTTTGTGTTTCAAAAGTCATAGGATAACACTTGAAACACAATTCACTTCTTTCATTTTGCTTACCGTGAGCTTTTCATGAGAGAAAATAGTGAGTTCTTCAATTTACTTCACCAAACCTTAATACCAAAAATCCTTGCACTAAATCGACGGGTTAAAGGTTAGGAATTTAACGAGCTCCTATATACGTTAAAATTTTGATATCCAACCGCTCGATTTTAATATATATGCTTATGTTATAAATGAGAAAAATAGGATAAATTATGCTAGCATGATTTGTTGTTTGTAAATAATGTTTAGCATAATGTATATGCTTTATATTAGTGATTTATTTACAAATTAATTATGTTATAAATTCTATGGTGATTACCGAGAATCCTAGAATTTAATTTAATGAAGGATTAATGTTATGTATTAGTAATAGGACTCATTGTGATTATTTGGGAATTTTTAGAAATCGTATACCAATTGTTGGGTAATTACCGAAATTATGTGGGATTTATATGTTAGTGTACAATTTATGTTTAAGGGATATTATAGCATTTTAATATTCTAGAGCCTTGATTATATACCATGTGAATTTACTAAAAATTTTGGAAAATATGTGTATATATATTGAGAATGGCCGAGAGCCATAAGTGTTGGTACATTGAGAAATAAGTTGTGATTATTGAATATTATGATGAATTAGTGAATTATAATAATGTTTGGGCCTTGTGTAAATTAATTAGAATTTTAGAAAATTATTTGGACAAAATTTCATAAAACCGTGACCTATGGAACAAAATAGGTGATGTCCAAATTTTTCTATAGTTAATGTTAATACATATTAGTGATACTATGATAAAATAGTACACTATATGAATTTAGAAGAATTTTTGAAAGATGATTGAAAATTGAAGCTTAAAACCGTAAGCTTTGATTAAGTATATTAAGGATTTTAATTCCTTAATATCAAGAAAAATAATATATTATATGTCTAGAAATTATTTTAGACATATTAAGAATTTATGAAATTTTATAAACATAGAATACTATGTTTATGGCGAAACGTTATATTAAATAACGTTAGAAATATAAAATAATGTTTAATGATAAGTTAATTAATATTTAAGAAAAATATTAATGGAGTTTATCGATTTGCGTGAAAAATCGAGAATTAGGGCTTTATGAAAAGAAATCGATTGAAAGTCGATTTATGTTGAAATTAGTTTTTTTTTTTAAATATAAATTATTGAAGAATTTATAAAGAAAAGTAAAATTGTTGACTTTTGAGATTAACGTATGAAATACGTTCGATAAATACGCTAATACGTGTAAAACGATTAATTATTTAAAGAAATCTCATTGGTGAGAAAGATTTCATAATTGAAATCTTTGTATCGAAAACGCGAGAATATCGTTAAACGTTTAACCCAAAAGGTTAAAAGCGAATTGTTGAACATATCTCGCTTCTATCGAAGCACGAGAAATATTTAGTTAAGATACACGATTGAACGACGTATTAAATTCGTTA
This sequence comes from Salvia rosmarinus, assembly GCA_036937905.1. Taxonomy (NCBI): domain Eukaryota; kingdom Viridiplantae; phylum Streptophyta; class Magnoliopsida; order Lamiales; family Lamiaceae; genus Salvia; species Salvia rosmarinus. Next base: position 68,029 of record JAODLM010000187.1, read on the forward strand.
AGGAATTGAATTATTATAGTATAAGTTATCAAAGTTTATTTAAACTTTGAAAATCTCAAATACGCGACCAACGTACTAAATTAGTTTTTACGTAAAGGTGGGACGCGACGTGATCGGCAAGTGAACGAAATCGAATTAAGAAAGTCTCCAATCCGTGTGGGCTTTTCTTTCTCCCGAGGATAAAATGTTTAACAAATGTTTATTTACAATGCTCTCTGTTGAGAAATGATTACCTGCTCAAAGTGTTTATGATTTTATGTATGATCCTATCAATGGTGTTGGTTCGCCACCAACATATTATGATATTATGATGAATGTTATGATAATGAGGAGAATGTTTATGAGATGAATTGTTTATGAGGAGGATGATGATATTTTATGAGGAGGATGATGATATTTTATGAGGAGGATGATATGATGTATTATGAGGAGGATGGTATGATATATTATGAGGAGGATGATGTGATGATATGAATATTGTTGGTTCGCTACCAACGTATGATGGTGTTGTAATGAGATTGATCGTCGTTGGCTCATCACCAACATATTATGATATTGTGATGATATGATGATATTAAATGTCGTTGGTTCGCTACCAACGTATGTGAAATTATGATAATGTTGTAAGGGAAATGATACGGATCATACAGACATAAAATATGTCTGGCCAGACAACTTTTTGGAAATGAGAAAATGTTTTAGTAAGCACGAGTATTTCCACTAAAACCTCGTGTGTTACTAATGGGGCAGAGTAATTTAATGAAAATGTTTTTGGCATAAGTCCACTGAGTGCATTCTTGTACTCAGCCCTGCATATTTGTTTTTAAATGTGCAGATTGAGCTGGTTATGCGATGGAGCAGTGTTGAGCAATAGGAATGTTGTCGCTGAAAAGTTTATACCTTGATAGCACATCGTCACATGTACATATCACATGTTTTCCGCTGCAAAGAACATAAGTTATGTAGTAAAGCCCAAAAACATACTTGATTTATGTATTGCAGTTTAATGTTAAATGGTCTCATTGTTTATTCATTCCTGTTTAGAGTAATAATCCCTGCTAAATCGTACTTAGGATTTAGGGGCTGTTACATTTGTTTATTAAGAAAAAAAACCCGATGAAGATACAACATTTAATGAAAAAAGATACACCAATATTTGATGCAATAAATGTGCCTATCTAATTCCCTTAATTATAGCTACTCATCCGTTAAAAAAATTTAAAATTACTTAATTATCCTCAATTTTAAAATCAGAAAATAATATGAACCATTAGGATTTTAGTTGTTGACCGTTAGATGTGGTGAAATCAACACTCATGATTAGTTCTCATTTCTCAAAATACTTATGATTCTCATTTGATCATTCACACACACACACACACACACACATATATATATATATATATATATATATATATATATATATTATGGATCAAATGAGAACTTCAACTTTTTAGAACTAAAACTAATGTGGTGCATTCATTTTTATAATCTAACGGTTAAGATTAATTATAAATACTTATTATTCTCATATTTTAATGATAACCTTTTAGCCCTAATATCAAGGGATTTTATATATTGGTTTTCGTAATTATTCTCATATGTACAATTACTACGATTACATGTACAACACCATGAACTACATGAACATAACAATGAATTGGAATGTATATCATGCAAAAGAACTACGATTACATGAAAATTAACATGAATTATATGAACAACGAAGAATAGAATATGAAATATCCAAATAGCGAAAATTTAGGAATTTGAATATTTTTATCATTAAATAATTATGAGTCGTCCGATCTTATTTAAACTAATTGTGGTTATTGGTTCTTAGTTCTTATATAAGATGTGGGTCTCTCTATAACCAATCTCTATATATATATATAGGGAAGAGATCAAATAAAAACCTATTTTTCGTAAAAACCTAAAAACTAATGTACTTTACCGATAAAGTTAATGCACTTTATGTATAAAGTTACTGCACTATGAAATATTGATGAATAGTATTATCTTTTACCAGAATTCAATGGTGCATTAGCTTTATACGTAAAGTGCGTTGACTTTGTATATAAAGTGCATTGGTTTTTAGGTTTTTACAAAAATAGTTCTCTCGTCCCCTACCTGGAAGCCCCAGTGCGGACTCAGTGTCGGGCGGCGAGGCGCTTGCGTTGTTTGCTCGCGGGCGAGGATGGGCAAGTGCGCTTGAAGCCGGCGAGGCGGAGAATGAGTTCTCCATTCGGTGGAATCCCGTCAACAAGGAAGGAAGGAGTCCTTCACGGGAAGCATGTCGTGTCCGGGGCGCCCACGTTTCAGTGGGGAGAATGTCACACGTCGCTTTGACACTTCGCCTCGCACAACCCGTTGCGAGATGGGCAAGTCGTGGCGAGGATCAATGGTGAATGGCGAGTGTGGACTCACGGACGCATACATGTGCATACTCGATGATGGGCACCAACATGGTTCCGCCAATCTTGAGAAGGCGGAAGGCATTGAGCAAGACGATTGTTCGGCGTCGGACAAGGCGGTTGAGTCTTGATGCCATTCCCTCGATGAGCCTCGGCGGCGAAACCGATTGTTGCCCGAATGTCCCAAGTGTGGGAAAACCTCACGCCGGCGTGGGGAAAGCGATGAGTATACGCCGTGACGGTTAAATATATATATATATATATATATATATATATATATAGTGAGGTTCAAATAAGAACCATTTTAAAGTGAGCGTGAGTATTAAGAACAACGAAAATTCAGTGTAAACAAAATGAATTCGTTATGATAGTTAATCCATTCACTTGGAAAATTACTGAATCCAAAAATTCCGAGTTTTCACCCAGAGTTCGAATCTCATGAGGGGCAAAAATTCGATTTTTTTGGATTCAGTAACTTTTCCAACGGATTCATCAACTTTCACTTCAACTACGCCAGCAATATTTTATCGGTTTCTATTTTAGTTTGAAATAAAAATGGTATCCCTTATTAGAAAATAAGCAAGAATAAATAAGTTATGAGTTGTGAAGCTTTTTTATAATAACCATTTATGTTCCAAATAAAAATATTGTCTATTTCATGGTACAAAATTGTGAAAGATTTTGTGCAGTACAAAATTTTGAAGTTTCAAAAAGAATAGGGTAAAATAGTAAATATAAATTATTAAATCTCCTATGAGGATATCCTCACGTGATTACGCATGGGAACCACACTCAATTAGAATTTATTAATTCTAATTTTTGTTTATTAATCCCCAATTATGATTTATTAACTCTAATTGTATCTGATCATCATGCATCATCACATTATGATATCCTCATAAGACCAACTCAATATAAATTTCGGTTGTATGGCAAAGAGGAACAAAATACTTGGTCAAAATGGCACAATGAGAAAAAGAAAAAAAACCCCTCAAAGTGGAACAAAATAATTGGTCGAAATGACAAAATGAAAAAAGAACCTCAAAGTTTAAAGTGATGAAAACAAATTGAAAGAAGATATCATGAAAATAAATTGAAGTGATTAAGAGATCATTTGGGTGAGAACATAAGTTAAAAAAGAACTTATAATTTGCTTTTTAAGCGAAAAAGCGAACATATAAGTTTATTTTGAGGGAGCTATATAAGCCAAACACCCACTAAATGGTGAAACTAAAAGTTCAAATGTAGAAGATACTTTTGCCCCTGAGTAATGTATAATTTATTATTATCTATATCTCTATATATATATAAGCAAAATTACATGTTTAAAATATGAGCTATTTTTCTTGCAAAAACTACTATATATGAAAAAAAATGAGTAACATTTGCTAACAAGTCCTACTCAGTTTATGCCTCGCAAGGTTCTAAACTCATGATTGGAAAAAAAAAAACCTAGAGTTTTAACACCCAAAATATGGACCGTTGAAATGTCAATTAAAAGAAGTTCCAAACTATCTACAAAATGTCCTAGATTTCACTTTCCAACAACATAAAGCATATGCAGCTCGCCTAACTTTTATTTAGATACAAGTTACATCAAATTATGAAATTGAATATATATTACAAAAAATTAATCAAATTAATAGAATTTAGAATATACTCAAACCAAAAACAAAGCTACTATAAATTAGATGACAAAAACTTGGGTGAGCTCCGCCTCACCGTAAGCTCATCCTTGTTTTTTGTTAATGTATAATTAAATCTATTAATTTTTAATTATAATTTTTAATTCAAAATTAGAATTTATTAATTCATAATTATGGTTTATTAATTCATAATTGAGGTTTATAAATTCATAATGTAGGTTTATTAATTCACAAGTAGGGTTTATTAATTCAAAGTTGAGATTTATTAATTCACAATTAGGGTTTATTATTCAAAATTAGGGTTTATTATTTTCAATTAGGGTTTATTAATTCAAAATTAGGGTTTATTAGTTCATGATTAGGATTTATTATTTCACAATTAAAGTTTATTAATTCAAAATTAAGATATATTAATTCAAAATTATTATTTATTAATTTATAATTAAATTTTATTAAACTAATTAATTTTAATTATGATTAATTAATTAATTGAAATTAATTAATTAAGGGGTGGTCTCACCGTGCACGCGCGCACAGGAGACCATCCCAAATTAGATCAAATATTCAAATTAATGGGATACATGCAGATGGAACTTGAACAGATAACCTCTTGGAAAAAAAAAGATAACAATATTTCCATTCACGGAGTACTCAAATTAAAGTTACTAATATGGGATTTTAATTTGCTAATATGAATGCTCTCAATAAAAAAAATTGATAATTCAGTAAAATATACACATCTGATAAATTTGAGGCCTTTAATACTTGAAAATCCAATTAATTTAATCGAAATTCATTTTAGCTCAAGCACTGTATGAACAAATTAAACTCAACTAACGATTTAAGTCCGATAAAATAAGTCCAAAACAAATGGAATTTTTTCAAGGGCAAAACTTCCATTAAATATTATGAAACATTTTCCGATCACAGCTTCAAGTACTGAGTTATTTCCCACAAATTTCATCAGCAAATTAACTCGCATAATTTCTTCACAATTTGAGCCCAGCGAAAGTAGCTCTTTTCAGCTACATCATATCAATTCCTCAAAACCCACAAAACTTCAAGACTGCGCATACTGAGGCTGATCTGATAATCAGGTTTATTGATAGGATATGGCCCAACTACCAGGCCCAAGCATCAGGCCCAATATAAATAAGCCTGACATTAAGCTCGACCCAGATGAGTTCGGCCCAAGAAGACTCCTAAACCAGTAGGAACGCAGAAGATTCGGCCATATCTAAGAGAATCCTAACTAGAAAAGAGATAGGATTGAGATCCTATCTTAGAGGAGATCTTGGATTCGAGATCTAGGTCAATATAATTGTGTATAAATAGAGGCTAGATTAGACGGAAAAGATCTACACTCTTTGTAATCGCTTCTTACACTCTCAATACACATACCCTCTCTCTTGCCCCGTGGACGTAGATCTAATTCAAAGATCGAACAACGTAAATCATTTGTGTTCATCGTGCATTTATTTCCCTAACGAAATTAAGATCGATCACTGGCGCCGTCTGTGGAATCAGAATACCCTCTAATCCTAAGGACGGATTAAAGAGGACTATACTTGGAACAATAATCAAGGAATCTGAAAGACAATTAATCAAAGGCTTATGGGACATACATCAAGTAATTAAGAAACTCCACCCAATATATACATTACACACATAATTTACAAGTGAGACTTAAACCTAACAGATCCAAAACAATTTCCAATGATCTGAAGGTATTCAACTGTCATCATCAAAAACATAAACTTAATGTTCTATCACAATGAAAAATATGTGAATACACATACGACGATGTGTATTCAAGGTTTCTAACATGTCACCGCAAAAGGGTCCAACCGCCACAACACCTTCATCCACCATCCATTTCAACTCGCACATTTAAAAATAAACATGCGGTCGAGTACAAGAATGCACTCGGTGGACTCATGCCAAAACATTTTATCAAATTTAAATTACATCGCCTATCACAAGAATACACGAGGTTTTAATTAAAAGGCTCGTGTTTACTAAATATTTTCGCATTTTCATAAACATCGCTCACAGCATTTTCTCCGTATGTATGATCCATATCCTGCCTCATATAATCGCTCATAAACTCATCCGGCGTCGTAAGTAGGCCTCCTTCTACGGACGCCGCGATCGTCAAGATGTTCCTTTCGGCACAATCACCCTTCGGTGTACACGTTAATCCTAGCTGTATTATCGCATCCGGCATAGATCCGATATCGATTTTCGATAAGTTGGGGCGACCCAACAACCGATTCATCATTCATTCATTCATGGATAGGATACATACATAAAACATAAACATTTTGGATGATAATTTCATCATCATTTCTCAATAAAGACTGCTCATTTTGAAGAAAGCATCATAAATAAATCGCCATTATTTTGAGTATAGTAAAGCCCACCGACCGCCGATTTCTCAAAATACGATTCCTTACTACGCCGCTGATCACGCCCACGCCCAACCTTTACGTAAAACTATTTTAGTACGTCGGTCACGTTTTTGAGATTTTCAAAGTTTAGAATAAACTTTGATAACTTACTCTAATATAATTTGAATTCCTTAACTAATTCAATACATCGCTCAATCACAGATTTTGAACTAAACATTCCTCGTACTTCGAGATATGTTCACTTATTTCATTTTAACCTTTTAGGTTAAACATTTAACGTATCTACACGTTTTTCGATATAAAGATTTAAATTTTGAAATCTTTTCTCACAAATGAGATTTTCTTATATAATTAATACGTTTTACACGTATTAGTGTATTTATCGAACGTATTTCATACGTTGATTTCAAAAGTCAACATTTTGACTTTTCTTTATTAATCTCTTTTAATATCTCATATTTTTAATATCTTATTTCCTTGTAAATCGATTCTCAATCGATTTCTTTTCATAAAGTCTTAATTCTCGATTTTTCACGTAAATCGATAAACTTCATTAATATTTTTCTTAAATATTAAATAACTTATTCCTTAAACATTATTTTTGATTTCTAACGTTATTTAATATAACGTTTCGTCATAAACATAGTATTCTATGTTTATAAAATTTTCTAAATTCTTAATATGTCTAAATTAATTTCTAGACATATAATGTATTATTATTATTCTTGATAAAAGGATTTAAAAACCCTTAGAAATTTATTCCAAAACTCACGGCTCTAAGGATTAAAATCCTTAAACATTTTCAAAAATTCCTCTAAATTCATATAGTGTACTATTTTATCATAGTATCACTAATATATATTAATATTAACTATAGGAAATTTGAACATCACCTACTTCACTTATATAAGTCTCGAAAATTTCTAAAATTTTATCAAACAATTTCTTAAAATTCTAATTAAATTATACAAGGCCCCAACATTAATCTATAACATAATTATAACATAAGATCTAACATTTACAAATTCTACAACAATGTAACACCCTATGAAGCTCACGGTTTTTATCAACTATACACAAAATATTTTTATAAAATTTCAACAAAATTACTCTATGCCTAAACATTATAATATAACAATATAACATCAAAATATTAATCAAAAACAACTTACAAATCATGCATCCAACCTATATAAGTCTTGAAAATTTAATATATGAACATCAACTTCTTAAAAATTCCAATCAATTCACATATCAATTAATCAATGCTATAGATCAACATTATGCTATAATATCACTAAAATAAAATTTGTTCATTAAACTATATTTTCCTTTCATTTTCGGTAATATTTAAAATAATTAACAACATATGCTTAGCTTCCAATAAGACATTAATATCAACATATTATCATGTATAACACAATTAATAAACAACTAGGCATGATAGCATGATTTTTCTCAAGAACACATGCTTCTTAAAATAAAATCGAACCAATTGATATAAAAAAATTTGACGTACAATCGAAGCTCGTTCGATATCTAACCTCTTTAACGGTTTTGATTTATTGTTTAAGGACTAAAGACCAAGTTTTTGTGAAGAGTAGAAGAGGAACACTCTTAGGTTTTTCTTCCATTATGCTCACGGTAGTTTCTAACTTTGGAGAAGTGATAAGCGTTGCTTTGATTATTCAAGACTTAAGTAAATGAATTATATGATGTATCAATTTCTCTCTCACTCTCTCGGTTCTCCTCACTCACATTAAGGATTGGGAGCTTTTTTTTCAAATACTTTATGACTCACCAAAATAGTATGTCATCACACTTACACAAAGTAAATGCATTAACTTTAATTTTCTTGAACCAAAACAAAACCTTGACTATGGAGAGCTCATTGCCATCGGTTCCTCTCTTAGTTAACAAAGGAGAGCCTTTTAAAATATCTCAAATCATGTATCAAAAGTCTTGCACATTCCCATATGTACATAGAGTTGTGTGAATTCATATTTCCTCAATTGGAAGCAATAATACACGGCTCCTATCAATCCTCAAAGCATCAACTTGGTTGATCACTTAGTTTACTAGGTTAATGTGCAATTAATATCTTACTTGGTCAACACAATTTGGAAGCTAAAGAAAATCATTCATATTAACTTATACATATATATGTTCACGGCAATATGGAATTAATAGGGCCAAAATTTTATTTTCATGCTATAAGTAATTATATATCATAATATATGTCTTAGATGATAAATTATATCATAGGAAAAATTATTAGAATTATTTCATTTGTGAAAACCCTAATTTTCGAATTAGAGTTTTCGAAAATCAATACAACGTTCAATAATTAATCCTTAATGTTCTAGCATTGTTTTAATGCTAAATAATATTCTAATTACATATAATAATCATAGGAATTTAAATATTATAATTCCTTGATCATTGATCTCATTTTTCTGTTCATCTCTAAACGTTAACGTTTGAAACGTCTCCAAACGTTAATTATCGACTCATCTCAAAATGGTCGTAATAAAGTTGTAGTCACTTTATTAAATTATTCCATTAATAATGGAATTAAATTCTAAGCTTCGCTGCTTAGAAAATTTCTCGAAATTTTAACTATCGATACTCAATCGACGTTAAAATTATACTGCCGAAACACATTATAAACTTCTATTCCTTAATTCACAATTCTTTGTGAATATAAAATAGGAATTCATTACTTCTTAATTAATCGAAATCATTATTCGATATATTACTAATTCCATTATTTCGGCGAAACCCTAATTTACGAGTTTTTAATATTGTAATTAGGTATTTAAATCTTTGGGGTATTACATTCTACCTCCCTTAAAAGAAATTTCGTCCCGAAATTTGCATATCTTAGAAAAATTTGGGGCATCGTTCCTTCATGGCATCCTCAAGCTCCCACGTGGCCTTCTCTTGTCCATGATGTCTCCACCATACTTTCACTAGAGAGATGGACTTGTTTCTTAACTGTTGAACCTTACGGTCTAGAATAGCCGTAGGTTCTTCTTCATAATTCATATCTGGGTTGAGGATCACGTCGTCTTGATGGATCACGTGTTTTGGATCGTACACGTACTTTCTTAATTGTGACACGTGAAAAATATTGCGTACATTACCAAACTTTGCGGAAATGCCAATCTGTAGGCAACTGGCCTATTCCTTTTTAGGATTTTATAAGGTCCTATAAAACGCTGTCTCAATTTTCCTTTCATTTTAAACTTTATAATTCCTTTCAATGGAGAGACTTTATCTTCACATTCAAAAAGTAGCTCAGATCTACGCGTATCAGCGTAAGACCTTTATCTATCTTGAGCTTCTTTTATTCTCTGCCTAAATCGACGGACGATCTCAATCATCTTATTTACATGTGCCAAGCCCTAAAATTCTTCTCTCACCCTACTCATCCCAATAAAGCGGTGATCGACTTTTCTTTACATATAAGGCTTCGTATGGGGCAATATTAATCGTCGCTTCCGATTGTCCATTGGTCTGTGGATGAAACGTTGTGCTGAAATTCAATTTTGTGCCCATTTAAGCTAATCCAAAATCTCGAAGTGCCTTTGGAATCTCTTATCTGACGTGATAGGTTTTGGTACCCCTTGCAGGCGTACAATTTCTTTTACGTACTCTTCGGACTAATTTATCGTATCCATAAGTAAATTGGATTTGGCAGAAAATGCGCATACGCACTTTGTAAGTCGATCCATTATTATCCATATAGCAGGGTCCTCTTTTCGATTTTGGCAACTCCGTAATAAAATCTATTGTTATATCATTCCATTCCCATTCGGGTATTTACTAAGGCTGTAACTTTCCGTAGGGTCTTTGGTACAATGCTTTCACTTTCGACATACAAGACAACACTCTACAAAAGGGCTACGTCCTCGCTTTATGCCTTCCTACCGGACCCTTTTTCGTAAGTCTTGATACATTTAGTGCTTCCCGGTGGCGGTATAAGGAGTATCATGAGTTTCACTCATGACTTCATTTCGAAGTTCAACATTGTTTGGAAATACACCACCTTTCTTCAAACAATAAGACATTTTCTGGAATTGCTAGTATTGGTGCACTCGTAACTGATCGAATAAGTCAACTATCCTTTGGCAGTGGATACTTATTCTTGAGTGTCAGTTTATTCAAGGACCCTCCCTTTTTTTTTTTTTTCGTGACAAATAAGATAGGCCCCTGGGTGAAACGCTAGTCCGATAAAACCTAGGTCCAAAAGCTCTTGGATTGGATTTTCAACCCTTCCAGCTCCTTCTGAGCCATTCGGTAAGGTGGTTTCGACCTTCGTGCTGCTCCGGGTTCGTGTCGGTGGTGAATTCCAACTGCTCATCGTGGGTAATCTAGTAAATTTTGGGAAAACACTTGGAAAAATCTCTAACAATCCCTACATCTTCGACTTTTATCTCTACTTTATTTTCTCCATTTAAGTAAACAAGAAACGCGACCTCCTTTATTTGTTTATCATTCTTCTTACCTTCAGCGCAGATACAATCTGATCGTGATTTTCTTTCCCATGTTGATTCCATGAAAATACGTAGCTTCTTGTCCAGGAAAAATGAAATTAAGTTTTCCTCTCCTTGCACAGAATCTTGGAATGGTTTTCTGCTAACCAATCTATTACTAGGATTATATCTTCATTGCCCATAGGTATTAGGTTCAAGTTATTTGCTAGAACCTTAAGTGATCCTAGGTTCAACTCTAAGTTCGAGCAAACATGCAGAACAATCATAATTCCTCCTATGGGTGGAGAGATTCTCATTTCCGGATTCGCTCGTTCAGATCTAAGTTCCAACATATCGACACATGCTCTTACGATGAAAGAATGCGAAGTACCCGTATCGAACAAAATGCATAATAGGTATGTTGAAAGGGTTCCTATACCGCCAGTTGCCTCGGTTTTGTTCGTTTTGTTGCCCATGTAGAGCATACGCCTAGCTTTGAAATGGTGTGGTCGGCGAGGTGCTTGACGCTGTTACCGCCGCTTGCTGTTGTCGTGGTTCTTTGTTGACGTTGTCGCTGTCGTTCTTTAGCGATCTTGGGGCGATATTGTATAGCCCTCGGTGGTTGGGTGTGGCCTGGTTGGTTTTGCCTTCCCATGTTTCCCGGGCGGAATCCGGGGCATTCATTTGCATAGTGGCCTTTAACGCCACATTTATAGCAACCCTCATTACCTGCTAGACATACCCCCATGTGCCGTCTATTACATTTTGGGCAGGAAGGAATCCTCATTTGCTCTGGTGGTCCTCCCGTCGGTGTGGAAAATACGGGCTTTATCCATACTTGCCCTTGTGGAACCCCGTTTCCTTTGCCATGGCTTTTTGTTGCTTGGGTTGCTGAAATTTCCTCGGTTGACATTGTTATTGTGGTTTCCTTCCCATTTTCTTTTACCTTTGTCCCCGTCATTTTGCACATGAGTCGGTGCAAGCTTGTCTTCCGCATTCTTTGCCTCAATATCTAGCGCTCGACTAAGAGCTTCCGTATATGTCAAATCTCCATGACTGGCAAGAGACATCCTTATCTCGTGCCTTAGTCCCGATCTAAATTTTTCTGACATTTTCATGTCAGTACTTACTTGATCCGGGGCATACCTTGACATATCACAAAAGAGACGGTCGTACTCAGTCACTGACATTTTCTCCTGCTTCAGATTGAAAAATTCGTACTCCTTCTTCTTCCTATAGTTCTTGGGAATGTATTTTTCATACATTTCTGTCTTAAAGTCTTCCCAAGTGAAGAAATCCATTTGTTCTGGGGTTAATGTCTTTCTTCTCGCCTCCCACCAGAAGTCGGCAGGTCCGTTGAGTTGAAAGGCAACACAAGATAGTCGTTCTTGTGTGTTGCAGCGAAGAAAATCGAAAATTCTCTCAATTGCCCTTACCCATTGTTCGGCTTCGTCAGAGCTTCCCTTTCCATTGAACGTAGGCGGATTCTGCCTAAGGAAGAGTTCTTCAACCCCACGATCGGTGGAGGTGGGGTGGGGTGAGTATCTCCTCACTTTCCGCTCGTGGGATTCTTCCTCCTTCTACCTCTTCCTCTCATTCCCCGCCTGTTCACGCCTTGGTGGCATTACGATATTGCAAAGATGTAATTAGCATTGGTATAACGCTTATCGCAATTTATACTCACATAACATCTTTATGCAATCTTATCAAAACACGCCTTTAATAAACCATTCATCCTTTTCGTACTCATTTGTCACAAAAGCCCATCTAGGTCATCATACATGTATGGAGAAGATGTTTCAAAGAGAACTATTCTGCATAAATCATCGTGCTAAAAGGAAGTTAAGTACATAAACGATACTTTCTCTAACTTAAACCTTTCTGGACTATCTTTCTTGGTTAGAAGCATTACCAAAGTATTATGTTTCTATCTTTACTAAACATACTACTCGTATTTTACTGCACGATTCGTTATTCCATTATTGTTGTTGTTCTTTGCTTCCTACCATTCGTCAAACCTGTCATCATCACCGTTTTCCATGTCCTTATTTACGTCTTCGTTCTGGTCCTCCTCCTTCCTCAGGGTTCTCATCTGAGTCTTCCTTTCGTGCACCATAAACCCTCATACGTGTCATTTGAGGATAGGGCTCCACTGAAGGCGGCGGTGCTGACATCGGTGGTAGAACTGGAAGTGGTATTCGCGTTGGGTGTCCAATTGATAGAGAAGGGAAAATCCAGCATTCCCAATGTTCTGGTCTCGATGCCCTTTCCACATGTGTTGGTCGTCCTTCATCCTCCAGATATCTTGGCATCACAAGATCGACTTTCCGTAGAACTTCCGCATACAACCATTCTGGTGACACATCACGCCCTGTATACTTTCATGGTGGCAGGTACGGCCCTCTGGGTGAAATTCTATATACGCTGTAGACATAGTTCAAATGGCTGATAATTCTGGGTAGATCTGCAATCAAGTCGTAACTACCATCTGTTCGATAGACGTAGTCGCCTGATATCTCTGTTGCATAATTCTCCCAGTCACAAGGCAATCGAGTCAATAGGCGCTTATCTTGATCAAAGTCGGTCACGCCCTGCCCGTGTGCATCCATCCAGGGACGGAGGTAGTGCATCAAAAACTCTCCTAAGCTATAGCCCCTAGCACATCTTATACGTACGGTATGATCGAATAATTTCCTCGGGTGTAGCACGCGGCCCTAATCTCTTCTTTGTCGTATATAGCGTCCTTGCCATCTAACACAAACAATACTATCACAAGTAAATCTAGTCATATCTGGTAAGCAGACAAGAAATCTGAGCATATCTGTTAAGCAGATAGAACAAATATATCTGATAAGCAGATAAATGTTTACAGCAAGGGTCTTATGTTCAACATGCATCATAGTACCACTTATGTTACTAGGGAAGTCTTACTCTCGAACAACTTTCTAAATTCTTTTCCTTCTATAAAGTCCTTGTTCTAAGCAAATTTTCAAGTCTGACCTCAACTGTTTCTCATGAATTTTGGAGAAGGATTTAAGGATTTTATCCTTCATACGAAATAAAGTTCGTTGTGATAGGGGTACGTAAGCGAAAACCGTTCGTAAAACGGAGTTCAAACGAAGAGAACGAGTTAATACAAAACACTGCAAAAGTAGTTTTTGTTTGCGCGCCACGCATGCATGCCCATGCCGGTTGGGCAAGCACGTATGTTCCGCCTCGTGTGTGCTTTGTTCAAATTCTTGTTTAGATTTCTATGTTCCATATCACACCCATACATCTTGCTCCTTTGGTTCCCCCTTTTGATTTTGTCATTCTTCTGTTGAAAACTTGAGTTGTTCTCTTTTGACTTTTTCATTCTGAAAACACTACTTGCTTTAATCTTGTAGTGAGATAAAGTTTCTCTAACTCATATTTCTATGTTCTTTTGCAAAAATGATCATGCTACTTATAGCATCTACGTTCTTATGGGATAGCATATCCATTATCAAATACAAACTGTGAGACTTTAAACAAAATTTCAATTAATCATAACATAACTCATTGTTCTCATGCTTTCTTAAAAAAAAACTCAACAATCCATTTTGACATTTCAATGTCAACTGTTTCCCATTCTCTGCAAACTCTGTCTCATATCACTGTTAGCTAGTTCTCATATCTTTCTTGACATATAGATGTCAACTGTTCTCATATTACTAGGAAACTCTCTTTGAAATGTTGTTCATAACTTTCATTCTCAACTGCTCAAACTTTCTTCTCAAATAACTCTTCTCAACTTTTATTACTTTTCAAAATATGAAATTAATCCTTTTCTCAAAACTTTCAAATTCAACTTTCTTTTCACTTTCAACTTTCACTTTCAAAACTTGAGAAGAAATCATTTACCTCATCTCGGTTGAGCTTGATGTGATGGAGTGTTGAGCATAGTCAGGTGATCTCTAGAAGTCTAGTGACTCAATCTAGACTTGACTTTGAAAGAAAGTTTTGGATACAAAGAGCGAACTGCTCTGATACCACTTTGTAACAGCCCTCTAATCCTAAGGACGGATTAAAGAGGACTATATTTGGAACAATAATCAAGGAATCTGAAAGACAATTAATCAAAGGCTTATGGGACATACATCAAGTAAATTAAGAAACTCCACCCAATATATACATTACACACATAATTTACAAGTGAGACTTAAACCTAACAGATCCAAAACAATTTCCAATGATCTGAAGGTATTCAACTGTCATCATCAAAAACATAAACTTAATGTTCTACTGCAGTGGAAAAACATGTGAATACACATATGACGATGTGTATTCAAGGTTTCTAACATGTCACCGCAAAAGGGTCCAACCGCTCACAACACTTCCATCCACCATCACCAACTCGCACATTTAAAACAACATGCGGTCGAGTACAAGAATGCACTCGGTGGACTCATGCCAAAATATTTTATCAAATTTAAATTACATCGCCCTATCACAAGAATACACGAGGTTTTAATTAAAAGGCTCGTGTTTACTAAATATTTTCCGCATTTTTCATAAACATCGTCTTGCAGCATTTTCTCCGTATGTATGATCCATATCCATCCTCATATAGCGCCATAAACTCATCGGCGTCGTAGAAGTAGCCTCCTTCACGGACGACGCGACCGACGAAGATGTTCCTTTCGCACACAAATACCCATCGGTGTACACGTTAATCCTAACCAGGTATTACTACATCCGGCATAGGATCCGATATCGATTTTCTGATAAGTTGGGAGCGACCCAACAACTGATTCATCATTCATTCATTCATGGATAGGATACATACATAAAACATAAACATTTTGGGCAGATAATTTCATCATCATTTCTCAATAAAGACTGTTCATTTTGAAGAAAGCATCATAAATAAATCGTTACTATTTTGAGTATAGTAAAGCCCACCCGACCGCCGATTTCTCAAAATACGATTCCTTACTACGTCGCTTGATCACGTCCACGTCCAACCTTTACGTAAAAACTATTTTAGTACGTCGGTCACGTTTTTCGAGATTTTCAAAGTTTAGAATAAACTTTGATAACTTACTCTAATATAATTTGAATTCCTTAACGAATTCAATACATCGTTCAATCACAGATTTTGAACTAAACATTCCTCGTACTTCGAGATATGTTCACTTATTTCATTTTAACCTTTTAGGTTAAACATTTAACGATCTCACGTTTTTCGATATAAAGATTTAAATTTTGAAATCTTTTCTCACAAATGAGATTTTCTTATATAATTAATAATTTTACACGTATTAGTGTATTTATCGAACGTATTTCATATCGTTGATTTCAAAAGTCAATATTTTGACTTTTCTTTATTAATCTCTTTTAATATCTCATATTTTTAATATCTTATTTCCTTGTAAATCGATTCTCAATCGATTTCTTTTCATAAAGTCTTAATTTCGATTTTCACGAAATTGATAAACTTCATTAATATTTTCTTAAATATTAAATAACTTATTCCTTAAACATTATTTTTGATTTCTAACGTTATTTAATATAACGTTTACATAAACATAGTATTCTATGTTTATAAAATTTTCTAAATTCTTAATATGTCTAAATTAATTTCTAGACATATAATGTATTATTATTATTCTTGATAAAAGGATTTAAAACCCTTAGAAATTTATTCCAAAACTCACTATTCTAAGGATTAAAATCCTTAAACATTTTCAAAATTCCTCTAAATTCATATAGTGTACTATTTTATCATAGTATCACTAATATATATTAATATTAACTATAGGAAATTTGAACATCACCTACTTCACTTATATAAGTCTCGAAAATTTCTAAAATTTTATCAAACAATTTCTTAAAATTCTAATTAAATTATACAAGGCCCCAACATTAATCTATAACATAATTATAACATAAGATCTAACATTTACAAATTCTACAACAATGTAACACCCTATGAAGCTCACGGTTTTTATCAACTATACACAAAATATTTTTATAAAATTTCAACAAAATTACTCTATGCCTAAACATTATAATATAACAATATAACATCAAAATATTAATCAAAAACAACTTACAAATCATGCATCCAACCTATATAAGTCTCGAAAATTTAATATATGAACATCAACTTCTTAAAAATTTCAATCAATTCACATATCAATTAATCAATGCTATAGATCAACATTATGCTATAATATCACTAAAATAAAATTTGTTCATTAAACTATATTTTCCTTTCATTTTCGGTAATATATAAAATAATTAACAACATATGCTTAGCTTCCAATAAGACATTAATATCAACATATTATCATGTATAACACAATTAATAAACAACTAGGCATGATAGCATGATTTTCTCAAGAACACATGCTTAAAATAAAATCGAACCAATTGATATAAAAAATTTGACGTACAATCAAGCTCGCTCGATATCTAACCTCTTTAACGGTTTTGATTTATTGTTTAAGGACTAAAGACCAAGTTTTTGTGAAGAGTAGAAGAGAACACTCTTAGGTTTTTCTTCCATTATGCTCACGGTAGTTTCTAACTTTGGAGAAGTGATAAGCGTTGCTTTGATTATTCAAGACTTAAGTAAATGAATTATATGATGTATCAATTTCTCTCACCTCTCGGTTCTCCTCACTCACATTAAGGATTGGTAGCCTTTTCAAATACTTTATGACTCACCAAAATAGTATGTCATCACACTTACACAAAGTAAATGCATTAACTTTAATTTTCTTGAACCAAAACAAAACCTTGACTATGGAGAGCTCATCAAGATCGGTTCCTCTCTTAGTTAACAAAGGAGAGCCTTTTAAAATATCTCAAATCATGTATCAAAAGTCTTGCACATTCCCATATGTACAAAGAGTTGTGTGAATTCATATTTCCTCAATTGGAAGCAATAATACACGGCTCCTATCAATCCTCAAAGCATCCACTTGGTTGATCACTTAGTTTACTAGGTTAATGTGCAATTAATATCTTACTTGGTCAACACAATTTGGAAGCTAAAGAAAATCATTCATATTAACTTATACATATATATCACTCAAGAATATGGAATTAATAGGCCAAAATTTTATTTTCATGCTATAAGTAATTATATATCATAATATATGTCTTAGATGATAAATTATATCATAGGAAAATTATTAGAATTATTTCATGTGTGAAAACCCAATTTTCGAATTAGAGTTTTCAAAAATCGATCTGACGCTCAATAATTAATCCTTAATGTTCTAGCATTGTTTTAATGCTAAATAATATTCTAATTACATATAATAATCATAGGAATTTAAATATTATAATTCCTTGATCATTGATCTCATTTTTCTGCTCATCTCTAAACGTTAACGTTTGAACGCGTCCAAACGTTAATTATCGACTCATCTCAAAATGGTCGTAATAAATTTGTAGTCACTTTATTAAATTATTCCATTAATAATGGAATTAAATTCTAAGTCACGCTAGAAAATTTCTAAATTTTAACTATCGATACTCAATCGACGTTAAAATTATACTCATCAAACACATTATAAACTTCTATTCCTTAATTCACAATTCTTTGTGAATATAAAATAGAATTCATTACTTCTTAATTAATCGAAATCATTATTCGATATATTACTAATTCCATTATTTCGTGAAACCCTAATTTACGAGTTTTAATATCGTAATTAGGTATTTAAATCTTTGGGGTATTACGAACCGAAATTTTGTGTTTCGATCAAGCATTGTTTACAGGGAATCAATCACGACAATGTATACCGAAGTCATGCATCCGTAGTCATTGCCGCAACAACAAAGAATAACGCGGCGGGCACGCTTAGCTCAATGGGAAAACCCGGTCGAGAACCTCCACCATGAATGAACCTTGACGACGTCGAGGGTTTCTTGAGAAAAAGGAGAGCTTTCTCAATACCTCGCCAAGCACAAGGTCGGCCGCGTCCCAAAGAAAGGAACGCGAGCCTTGTCTAAACACGAGGCACCGCAACGAGGTGGATCCCCAAGATCAAATCATGGGCGCTCGTACCTGCACGAGCCGGGGCCCAAACCAACCGCCAAGGGACGAACAGCGGAAAGGACGTCGTGACCACCGTGAGGTCGGTCACGGTCATCAAACGAGTTCGTCGACGAACTCCGCCCCACTCCCGTGAGGCGGCTTCGACTGCACGGAAGATAGTCACCTGCTTCTCAAGCGAAATACTCGACACTCCGCTCCCGGATAAATACCGGTGCCGAGCATCGCCCCCTATGACGGACTAAGGGACCTACACAATTTCCTCTCGTAGTTCCAGTATAACATGATCAACCAACGCCTCGACACAATTTACATGTGCAAGCTCTTCCCGGAGTTACTATTCGACAACGCCCGTCGGTGGTTCGACATTCTACCTCCCGGAAGTATTGGTTCCTACCGTGACCTGATGGCGGCCTTCCATCAAAGGTTCTTCCGGAAAATTTGAGTCAAAATGTCATCGCACATCTCTTCACCGTGAGGCAAAGCCGAGACGAGTCCGTTAGCGACTTTTATGACCGTGTTCAACAAGGAATGCGAATGTCAAGATGTGAATGACCTCCTTATCATCTCGGCCTTCAAAACGGCATCTTACCGGGCCTTATACAAAGAGATCGCTGGCACGAACCCGATCGCGACAGAGCTGGGCGATTGCCGACCGGGTTCGCCAAAGCGGACGAGGCGATAGAAAGAAGCGCGGCGGCGAAAAAGACTAACCTCCGATAAAGGAAGGAGAGACGAGGGACGGGAGACCGGCCAAGGCCGATTGAGTGCCTTGAGAGAATACATCGCCCAATAGAGTCGAGCTCGGACCGCAGAACACCTCGTGAGCGACCTCAATATACTCCTTTGACGGCCAAGGGTAAAGATCTACTAACTCCACATGAATATATTCGAGAAGCCTCGACCAATGACAAGGGTCAAAACACCAACCAATGATAAGTCTCGCTCTTTCCATGAGGATTACGGCACGCGACACGGAGGAGTGCAGACCTCATGGGAGACATCGAGATGTTGATGCAGACGGAGTCCCGAAAAGTACAAAGGGCAAAGCCGACGAGCCGGCGAAGACGAAGCCCCCACCAAGTCGGAAGAAGAGGAAGGAGAGGAGGAAATTGTGCCTCACAAGAAAACGGCCCGCGCCGACGAAGAAGAGATGACGAACCCCAATACGATGGGGTCATCTCCACCATCACGGGCTCCCCACGGAGTTACAAAGTCCTCCTCAAAGTCAGAGCCAAGTCCCCACATCTCCAAACCAGTCAACAAGAGGTTCAAAAGGGACGAGGCGACACTTTCTCCGAGGACGACCCGTACCCTAGAGAGTGCCCCACCAGACACATTGGTGATCCAGCGGGGTCGCAAACAAATTGGTGAAGCGCATATACATCGACAAGGTGCGTCGGTGAGCATCCTCTTCAAGGAATGCTTTGACAAGTTAGGAGTAGAGGAGGCCTTGCACAAGCACCGCTACCACTCAAGCTTCGCGCGGAAGAGATGCGCCTGCACGGAGTGATCGACCCACCGTCACGATGAGGAAGAGCACCGCGAGCTCTACTAAAGTGATCTGAGCTTAGTGGTCGCGCCCACTCGCCGTACAACATCATACTTGGGCGAGACTGGCTGAACGCAGTAAGGGCGGTATGCTCAACCTACCACCTAACAATAAAAATCCCTATAAGAGGAGGAGTAGCCGTGATCCGTGGAGACCAGAAGTAGGCTAAGGAATGCATGCAGGTCGCCCTGAGAGGTGTAGGGACTTCGGTCCAGCACCCGCAGGCATAGCAATTAAAGAAACCCGAGGAGTTGGAACCGAAAGGACGCGTTCGCCCCTTGAGAACTCGGTAGAGGAGGTCGCACTGTATGAAGACGAGCCATTCAAGGTCGTCAAAGTTGGTTCTACCGGGGTACCTCAATTAAGGAAACAGATCATCCAACTCCTGAGGGAATTCAGAGACGTGTTCGCTTGGTCGCCCCTTGACATGGCCGGGGTCTCACCAACTATTATCACCCACCGTCTCAACATTGACCCGAGTGTGAAACCAGTTCGGCAAAAGCAACGGATTTTTGCAGCTGAACGGAATCAAGTCATCCATGACGAGGTGAATCAATTATTAAAAGCTCGCATACTATTCGAAGTCAAGTATCCGACCTGGATAGCCAACCCGATGATGGTGAAGAAAGGAGGAGGGGGATGGCGAATGTGCATCGATTACACCGATCTCAATAAACACTTCCCAAAAGACTGTTATCCCCTTCCCAATATCGACAAGAAGGTTGACGCTTTGGTCGGGTACGAAGTCTTCAGCTTTCTGGACTTATACAAGGGATATCACCAGGTCTTGATGGACGACGAAGACGCGGCCAAAACAGCCTTCATTACAGACTTCGGAGTCTTTGCATATAAGAAGATGCCATTCGGACTCAAGAATGCAGGGGCCACCTATCAAAGAATGGTGGACAAAATATTTCAGCCCTACATAGGTCGGAATGTGGAAGTGTACGTAGATGACATCGTCGTCAAAAGCAAGGAGGAAGCCGCATGTGTTGCCGACCTCGAGATTGTCCTCGGCTTACTTAAAAAAGTCAACCTAAAGCTAAACCCCCAGAAATGCACGTTCGCAGTTCGGTCCGGAAAGTTTCTGGGGTGTTGGGTTTCACAAGGAGGGTTAAAAGCCAACCCGTCCAAGGTTCAAACCATTGTGGATATGAAGATGCCGAAGACAATCCACGACGTACATAAGTTGACAGGCTGCATAGCCGCACTGAGCCGTTTTCTTTCAAAAGCCGCGGATAAGCAGCTGCCCTTCTTCAAAATACTCAAAAAGGCTCCGGAGTTCTCCTGGAATGATATACACAAGTCCGCCTTTGAAGATCTCAAGAACTACCTCGCCAAACTCCCACTCTATCCGTCCGAAAGAAGGAGAGGTCCTTTCCTATACCTTGCCGCCTCGGGCGAAACCATAATTGCGGCCTTGATACGAGAGGAAGGACGCCGACTCCCGTGTATTTCATCAACCGAGCATCGAAAGGACCCGTAAACAAGGTATCGACCTTTGGAGAAACTCGCCCTGGCATTAGTAAATGCTGCAAGGAGATTACGCCCATACTTCCATGCGCATCCCATACAAGTTCTCACCGATCACCCACTTCGACAAGTATTGACGGCCGAAGCCTCGTGGAGAATTGCGGTGGGCAATCGAATCAATAACACGATATATCTTTTGCCCAGCCAAGCCATCAAGGGTCGCCTTGCGCACTTCCTTGTCGAGGCTAACTTCACCGAGAAACCAAAACCCACCGAGTTCAGATAGATGATGCCGTCCGAACCAATAGATAAAATATCGGAGTATTGCCGGCAAGTCTACGCTGACGGATTCGAGAAAATGCAGTGGCGGAGCGGTATCTTACTCCTAGGACCGGATGGCCAAGAGATCACCTATGCACTTCGGTTCGCATTCAAAAATATGAACAACGGGTGGAATACGAGGCCTTAATTGAGGGACTTCCCCAGCTCAAAGCCTTCAGACACGAAAGGTAAGTTCACGTGACTCTCAAGTCATAGTGAGCCACATGTTGGGGAAGTACGAGGCAAAGGGCAACAGGATGAAGAAATACCTTGAAAAAGCCAAAAGCCTACAACAAGCTTTCTCACACTTCCAGTTAGTTCGCATCCCAAGGGAACGAAATAGCCGAGCTGACGTCTTAAGCAAACTGGCCTCGTCGTCGACGAACTCGCCAGTAGAAGAAGTCCGAAACAGGAGCATAAACGATGATGATACCGGAGCCGAGGTCAATATAGTCTCTGATGACGAACCCAATTGGATGACTCCCATTCGAGAGTACCTGGAGAAAGGTGAACTATGATCGAGCTAAAAACACACTCAAATTCACTCGCAATCGTACGAGGTAATCGTAGCATGGTAAGTTAACACGAGTCGTCTCTCAAGGAAAACTTAACAGGGCGATTGTTCATGTCATACACAGAAAGCGATTAAAACCTAAACATTCTAATGCCAACAAGGGTTAGGAACATGCAGGAATAGAAATACGAAGAATTAAACAGCATCCTAAGCTAGGGGTTGTCAATCCCGAGCTATACTAATAAAGCGATAAATCTAAACCATGAGTTGTCAATCCCTAGTTGAGCTACTGAAGCGATAAATCAAAAGCGATAAACAAAAGCATATGCAATCATATTATTCATGGGGTTTGTCAATCCATAATCTAAATCTAATTGCAAATAAACGAAAGCGAGAAATCATTAAGCAAATTAAACCAACGGAACAAGAAATTCAATCCATCATCACTATGAATTGATTACAATAAAAATCATCAAACAATAAACCATGAAGTTGATTCCATTAAAATCTCCAAACAAAGCATGTAAATGTTCAACAAGAATTTAGAAACGAATTGCATAAATTGAAAGGAATTAAACCGAAATTAAAACATAGATTGTATCCGATAAGTTGCTCAAGAAACTGGAAGAAAAGCTTGAGAGGCGCTGCGGCGGAGCCACAAAAATCCGAATCGCTAACCGAGACCTAAACGCAGTATATATATAATAAATGAGGATGAGCGCGGTTCAAGCCGAGCCGCTCGAAAAACTCATCGCCTCATTTGTGGCGCCACCAAAGTGAACGCCGGCTGGTGATTCGGTGTCTGTGGGTGACGTGGTCGGGCGATGTCTTGGCCCGATTTGAGAACCAGCGTCGACGGGCGCTTGATTAGGCGGTCTGCGCGGTTGGGAAGCTAGCGCTGATGGCGAGGCGGTGGCGCTGGCATCGCCATCGCCAGCCAGGTGGAGGTCGCAGCTGGCGAAGATAGGTGCCGAGTCCCCGCCGGGTGGAGAGGTCGCGTCGGCGAGCCGGCGAGAGGCCACACGAAAAGCGGTGCGCTGGAGGTGGCGCTAGAAGTGAGGCACGAGCGAGGCGGGCGACGCGGCGGGCGAGGCGACGGGCGATCGTGGGGAAGCGCGGACGCCGCGGGGCGCGGGGCGAGTTGCGCGGAGCGAGCGCCGCGAGAGGGCGCTGGAATGAGCGCGCGTCGAATTGGTGAACGACGCTGATCCCGCTCGGCTGGCATGCTGGGGCGCGCGGGCGCTGGGCGCTGGGTGCGGCACGGATGTGGGCGCGCGGTGCTGCGTGGGCGTGGGCGCCGCGACGCGTCGGGGCGTCGCGACTTTGGTCGCTCACCCGCTCTCCTTCGCTCAATTCGATTCGATCCGCCGCCTATGAACTCATGTCGAGATGTTTTCAATTATATCTGATCCTTGGTAAATCCAATTCATCCTATTTTCTGCCGTTTTCCTACAAAACATCGAGACGGACGAAGTAAGTTCGAATCGATAAATATTAATCGAACCAAAGGCATAAATAGGACAAATCATAGAAAATGACATGTAAAACAATACCAAGAATCATCACAAAATCATACCAAACAACTCCCCCACACTTATCCATTTGCTTGTCCTCAAGCAAAGTCTATACTAATAAGGTTCGAAAGGTAACTCATGCAACATCACTCTTAGTCCAATCAATCAAATCTCTTTTGCAATTCCCCCAAACATGATGAATACATAATAAAAGTTAATGTGAAACAAATCTAAGATTGTGAAAATATCAAACAAACAGGTAGGTTATTTTTGCTCAGACCCAACTCTCCGCTAGAGGTGAATTAACTAAAATGGTTACCTTTAGCAACAAGTTTCTTTTGAGAACACAAAGAAAGTATAAACAAATTTTGGAACAATGTTCGAAGGTGAAGTCTCGATGAACTCGAGTCTCCTATCGTGGTTTCCCATGCCCATTTCTTAATTTACGAGAAAGAGGCGTAATCCCATCCTCCATTTATACAATCTCAACAACATCGAGTTTTAATTCTCCTTATTTTCTTTTCACACATATTTTCTTTTTCTTTTTCTTTTTTTTTATATTTGAAACGAGTATATAGGTAACCACCGTTAACACTCCCCTAGCATTAGCCGGACAAATCACGCCAATGACCACCGATTTAAAATCAATTCACACAATCTCGTCAATTCACATTGCACTTTAATCACATGACATCAAGATAAACGAGAAATACATCAAGGTCCGATCAATACCACAGAGTTCAGTTGCACAAATCAAAATCCTAACTTATTCGCATAGACATAAACTCAAGTCCAAACAATCAAAATAAGCACAAGGGCACGCTATTAAGCATACAAAACAATATATCACGATACAAAACGATTAAACATACTCCCCACTTTTTAAATCGAGCACTGCTCCCAAAGGCTCAAAACATTAAAAGCTCAAAATAACCATAGAGGATGATACTTCCACGATAATCGATTTAATATGCGATGTAGAGTTGGAGCATCCCACTTCATCTCACCGATCAAAAAATGCAAACCTTCCTTCCCAAATTCAAACAAGACTAACACAAAGATAACAAACGGATCAAAGAACAACAAAACAAGCAAAAGAGAAAGAAAGAAAAAAACAAAATAAGAAACCGTGGTAACTCCCACTAAGTACTCGGCTTAACGTCGTGAGCACGACGAATCGAACAACAACGGACTATCCATAGTCCTTCACCGCAGAATACCATCTCGACTGCAGCATCAATAGTAACCATATATGCACAAAGAACAAGAAAGAAAGAAAATAACAAATCATTTAAGCTCAAGTCGAACATCCTATTCTCCAAAGTGAAATAGATGATTTCAATTCCCAAAGCACAATACTTTGGAGAATTAGGAAGTCGACAAATCATGGATGTTACCTCAACCTTTGTCCTCGAATTGTCCTCCTCTAGATCCCGTATCTAATTGTTGAGGTAGTGCAATCACTTCCAGTGGGTTTTGCATGTCATCAACTTCGAGTGCCCACTCTTCCTCGCCACCGCCCCGTATCAACTTCCACGTGGCTCGATTTTTCTCCTCATCCTCACGTGCCCATTCTTCATCAATTTCCACCTCCTCCGCCGCTGCTGCTCTTGGTGTCTCTCCCACCACATCTTCAACAATTGGGTCACTTTCAAGAACGGTGACCGGACTGACCGGATTGGTTTGGAAGTTCCCTCGTTGTAAGTTGCCGTTGATACTCAACATACTTAGCACAAATCAGTCCCATTTGTGCCTCTAAACGCCAAGAGTTGCGCTCTATCATCCAATGGCGAACTCGATGGTCGGTGGTCGCCGAGCCTCATAGGGTGAGCTTGGAGGCTCCTATGCATCTTGTTGCAAAGAACTCGTCCAGCTTCTCGGTCATCATTTCTAATTTAAACATGTAAGCGCTTTGATTTTGGTGTCGTCAAGATCCACATCCCAAGTGGCATGTGAGGCGGAGGTGGTCACTGCGTATGAATACTCGGATGAAGGTGGTTGTTGTGAGTACGGATCTTTGCGGAGGTGGTTGATCCCAGTATTGATTGTAGGCTTGATCCTCGTACTGCGGTGGAGGTTGTGGCTGATGTGGATCACACCATCCATAATCATGTTGTGGTTCCCACCATCCCGAGTCGGGCCGAGGAGGCTGCGCCGCTTTGATCCCAATAATCCTGGTCGGGTTGAATCCACATTTCTGAGTTGGGTTGGTTATTCCACCCCGAACCATATTGTTGCTCATAAACAGGCTGATATCCTCAACATGGTCGCATGGGGCCCTTCTTCGTAAGAAGAATTTGCCCAATCGACGAACTTTCCTCCCCACTGTTTGATCACATCCGTATTCTTGGAAACCCCGCATTAATGACACCAACAACAAAACAAGATCACACGCACCGGGGAGAAAATAACTAAACAGAACAAAAAAAACACAAAACAAACAACACAAACAATACGCCTAAAGTTTTCCTCGAACGGCGCCAAAATTGATCGAGCTAAAACACACTCAAATTCACTTGCAATCGCACGAGGTAATCGTGGCGTGGTAAGTTAACACGAGTCGCCTCTCAAGGAAAACTTAGCATGCGATTGTTCATGTCATACGTGAAGCGATTAAAACTAAACATTCTAATGCCAACAAGGGTTAGGAACATGCAGAATAGAAATACGGAGAATTAAACAAAGATCCCAAGCTAGGGGTTGTCAATCCCGAGCTATACTAATAAAGCGATAAATCTAAACCGTGAGTTGTCAATCCCTAGTCGAGCTACGAAAGCGATAAATCAAAAGCGATAAACAAAGCATATGCAATCATATTATTCATAGGGTTTGTCAATCCCTAATCTAAATCTAATTGCAAATAAACGAAAGCGATAAATCATTAAGCAAATTAAACCAACGAACAAGAAATCCAATCCATCGTCACTATGAATTGATTACAATAAAATCATCAAACAATAAACCATGAAGTTGATTCCATTAAAATCTCTAAACAAAGCATGTAAATGTTCAACAAGAATTTAGAAACGAATTGCATAAATTGAAAGGAATTAAACCGAAATTAAAACATAGATTGTATCCGATAAGTTGCTCAAGAAATCTGGAAGAAAAGTCGAGAGAGCGCCATGCATGAGCCACAAAAATCCGAATCGCTAACCGAGACCTAAACGCGTATATATATATAATAAATGAGGACGGCGCGGTTCAAGCCGAGCGCCGCCGTAAAACTCATCGCCTCATTTGTGGCCCCACCAAAGTGAACGCCGGTGGGTGATTCGGTGTGCGTTAGGCGGCGTGCGTGGCGACGTCGCAGCCAGCTTTAAGGCTTCGGACGTCGGACCGGGCTTAGGTGAAGCGAGTCTGGCCGGTTGGGAAGCTAGCGCCGGATGGCTAAGCGGTCGGGCGCTGGCATCGCCATCGCCAGGCCGGGTGGAGGTCGCAGGCGCAAAAGATAGGGCGCCGAGTCCCCGCCACGGTGGAGAGGTCGCGTCGGGCGGCCGGCGCCGAGACACGATCGGGAAGGTGCGCCGAAGTGAGGCCGAGCGAGGCAAAGCGGCGGCGGCGCGAGGCGACAAAGTAGCGTGGGCGCGCTGGCCGCGGGGCGCTGGGCGCGGAGTTGCGCGGCGCGAGCGCGAGAGAGGCGCTGGAATGGCGCGTTCGAATTGGTGAACGCTGATCCCGCCACGGCGGGCGTACTCGGGGCGTTGCGGGCGCTGGGCGCGCACGGATGTGGTGGCCTTGATCTTGTGGCGTGGGCGCTTCGCAGCGTGCGGGCGTGGCGCGACTTTGGTCGTTCGACCGGTCTCTTCGTCTCAATTCGATTTACGATCCGTTTTTGCTATGAACTCTGTCGAGATGCTCTTCAATTATATCTCGATCCTTGGTAGATCCAATTCATCCTATTTTCGCCGTTTCCTACAAAACATCGAGACGAACGCAGTAAGTTCGAATCGATAAATATTAATCGAACCAAAGGCATAAATAGACAAATCATAGAAAATGACATGTAAAACAATACCAAGAATCATCACAAAATCATACCAAACAAACTACACCATGATAGGCTAGAGGCTAGAAAAATCTTGAGCAAGTCTGCGATATATACTGAGCAAGAGTCCTCTATAGAAAATCATACCTCCACCTCTCCTAAGGTGTTTGGGTCTAAACCGAGCTGATTACATACTACTGAAGATGCATGAGGGATCATGTGAAGTCACATCGACCCGCTACTTATCGAAGAAAGTCGTGCGATGGGGATACTATCACAACAATGTTCCAGACGGAATCGATCTCGTGAAGAAATGTCCGAAGTGCCAAATTCATGGAACGTGCGAGGCTACCTCAAACCGACATCGCCAAAGATGCAAAGCCCTCGCCATTTATGCGATGGGGATCGATATCGTAGGTCCTTTCTGCAAAGCTCCAGGGCAGTTTCAATTCCTGATTGTCGCGATCGACTACTTCACGAAGTGGGTGGAAGCCGAACCTTTGGTGAAAATCACGAGCAAAAACGCCCTCAACTTCGTCTGGAAGAACATCGTGTGTCGCTTCGGCATCCCTCATATCCTTATTTCAGATAATGGGACACAGTTCACGGATAAAGTATTCAAAGAATGGTGTCAAGAGCTTCGGATCCAGCAGAAATTCACCTCGGTGGCTCATCCTCAAGCAAATGGTCAAACCGAAGTCACCAACAGGACAATCGTGAAAGGACTCAAAACTCGCCTCGACCGAGTAAAGGGCAATTGGGTGGAAAATTTACCACAAGTCCTATGGTCGCACTGCACTACACCCTGACATCGAATGGAGAAACACCCTATAGCTTGGCATACGGAACAAGGCGGTAATCACCGCGAGATCGGTATCCGAGCCCCGCACCATTCACTTCTCGATCAAGCAAATGAGGAAAATCTATGAACCGATCTAGATCTACTCGAGAGAAAGAGACCTCGCCACATCGGAGAAGCTCGGTATAAGCAACAAGTAGCTCGGTATTACAACCGCCGTGTCAAGTCCCGACAATTCCGAGTAGGCGACCTCGTACTCAAATAATGAAGTCGAGAAAGCCGCAAAGCTCGTAAACCGGAAGCCATGGGAAGGACCTTCACCGGTCGAAGAAGTCCTCGGAAAGGTCGTATAAGCTCGCCCATATATCCGGTGAGCAAATACCCAACACGTGGCACATCATTCATCCGAAGAGATATTTTGCATAAGTGTCAAGTGTCGAGTCATGCAGAGTCCTGCTTTGGTCGTGTCCTAGTCTTGTTCATTGTTACGTCGTCCTTTATCAATAAAATATTTTTCACTACTACAAATTTACCTTTTCTCACATGCATGACTACGCTTTTCCTTTAAAATCGTAGTCTACGTAATAAAATTGTTGAAATATGAGCTACGGTATACTTAATACGTAGTCTATACTAATAATGACTACGCTTAACAAAAGTGTAGTGTATGTGCATGTTTTTGACACCTGTACACTACGCTTTATAAAAAGCGTAGTCTATATGTATAAATTTAAAAAAAAAAAAAAACTAAACCTATCTTTTTAAAATAAATTCAAAATTCAAATTCCCAGTGAAAACTTTCGGTTATTTGAACCCCATTCTTTCATCGCTCATCACTCATCACCAACCCTAACATTATCTCTGCACACACATACACACACACGCTCTCTTTCTCTCTCTGCAAACACACATCTTCTGTTCTTTTGAAGTTACAACTCCAAAATGCGTGAGATCTTGCACATCCAGGGTGGCCAGTGCGGAAACCAAATCGGTGCAAAATTCTGGGAGGTTGTGTGCGCCGAGCACGGGATCGACTCCACCGGACTCTACAGTGGCGACAACAAGCTCCAGTTAGAGCGCGTGAACGTCTACTACAATATGTGTGCGTATTATGATCTGTTTGCGGGACAGGTCAGAACAAGCTGAGATTTGGAGTTTGAGGAGATTAATCGAATGGCGGCCTTGCAATTGGTGGCTTCAAGGCCATCTTGCGGGTTAGTTAGTTTGTTTCCATTCTTATGTGGATCTATTTTTATGTTTATGGAGTGAGTGTATAATAACTATGTTTTGCTTCTTCCATTTCTATGGGATCGGGGGTGGAATTTACTGTTTAGGTAAATCATTTCTACTTCTTAGGTCAATGGAATTTACTGTTTAGGTAAATCATTTCTACTGCCTTGCAATTGGGGGGATAGGTATCCATTGGTATGGTAAGACATTGTATTATGATTTATGATTGTAACGGGGAGGTTCCTTATAGTAATGTAAACTGTATTTCCATGAACTATTTTATGAAATTTGTTTGCCCATATTGCAACTCAACTTTCCAGTCTGCTCTGTTATAACTTGAGTTAAAATATTACCTACCTGTAAATCATACCTTCAGTTTCTTAAAGGGAACAACATATAAGTTATCATGTTTGTATCGAGTGTGATCAGCATTTTAGATAGTGATTATGTTTCTGAGGAAAAATTGCATATAAAAAAATGAGCTGGTTTTATTTCTTTGTTATACGTACTTAGTGATTAGCTCTTTATTCTTGGGATGATTCTACAATTAATGTTCTGTTAAGTTATGTACTATGGATTATGTTGATACAATATATATATATATATATATATATATGTATATAATATGTTCTTCAATCAAGACTGGATATACACTAGCCTCTCTTTGATAGGAATCGACTTGTGAATTGTATGTTTTAATATATATGAAATCATGTATGTTTTAATCTCCCTCGTTATTATATTTTACATTTATTAATTGCAGGTTTTAAATAAAAAAAATTAGTTGTAATTGACTTCTGTTTTGGCTTCTGGAGTAGATGTTCACGTGGCTTCAGACTGTGTTTTAGCATCTAGCATGATGGATGTTGATAATGTAGCTGGAGATTCTTCCACTAATTCCGATGGCAACATTGTTGATAATCTTATAGAATTGTAGATATAAATTCCAAAT
This sequence comes from Salvia rosmarinus, assembly GCA_036937905.1. Lineage (NCBI taxonomy): Eukaryota > Viridiplantae > Streptophyta > Magnoliopsida > Lamiales > Lamiaceae > Salvia > Salvia rosmarinus. The sequence continues at coordinate 99,353 of JAODLM010000187.1, forward strand.
AAAAACTCATATAACCAAAAATGAAAAAGGAATAATCTATATTAGTTGCAAGAATTTAGGTCTCATGCCAAATACACACACAGACACACTTTTTGTGTATACCACTTAGGCACATGTAACTCAGTTACAAAAATAAAATGAGCTAATTATTGGTGACTAAGTTGTGCTATAGACATAGAGTGGAGTGGACACAGTGAATATGTATATAGAATATCCATTTTATACCACTTAGGCACATGTAACTCAGTTACAATTGGTTTTATTAAACAATTGTAAAATACTATATTAAAATAAGAATCCGAATTTGGTTCTCTGTCAGATCAGCAAGTTAAACTAGTTATTGTACCTGAAATTGATTTATGTTCCTCTATTTGATTGAAATAACAACGTTTGGATTCCTATGATTTCCTTTGTTTTAGGCAGTTGCATTCTTATTATCTGGAGCTGCTTGTGCTACTGGCATATATTTAGGATGCCTGCTTGAGTAGATGGTTATTTTAATTTTATTCAGAAAGTGAAGCTGTACCTTTTGGTCTCTTCCTATCTCTTTCTCTCGAACCAAAGGGGCTTACCGCAAACCTACCAATTTAATTTTAGTTCAGTTTTCCTTGAAGAACCTTACACTATTCCACATATCTTATGTGCTTTGTATGGAAAGCTCATATTACTATGTTATTTTCTGCTTACACGATAAACTTTTATTTTACAGGCAGCTACTAGGAGTTGTTTCTATGCTGGGTTTGCTGCACAGAGGAATTTTGCCGAGGTATAATCTATGCGATAGCTTTAATCTTGTCCCAATCCAATAATCTTGTTTTGAGCTAGATTATATCCCCTGTTTCTTTCTGTTACTTCACACGATCATAGGATGCTAGCTGTTTTTTTTTAATATTTACATTTTGAGAGTGTTTATGGCAGGTAATTGCTAAGAGTGAAGCTCAGGGAATGGTGAGCAAATCAATTGGAATAATGCTTGTCATAGTATTAGCTAATGCTGTACAGTCTTCTACACCTCTTGCTCTTGCTTCTTTTGGTGTTATAACTTGGGTCCACATGTTCTGCAATCTGAAATCATATCAGTCCATTCAGCTAAGGACGTGAAATCCATATCATGCAAGTAATTCCTTGGCTTGTCTGGGAGCAGAGGATATGTATTGTTTGCTTCATCAATTCCTTTTTTTGGATAATCTTGTTATATCTTGAATTTATGATAGTTGCCATTACACTGTGATTTCTTTTGGCTTTCTTCTTAAATTTTTGGAAGTGCTTCTATTTTCAGATTTTGGTCCCTACACTCTGGACTTCTCCTTGAGTGGTCGATACATGATAGCTGCTGGAAGAAAAGGTCATATGGCCCTTCTGGACATGAAAAATATGGATCTCATTAAAGAATTTCAGGTGCTTTGAAACTTTCGAATTGTGTTAATGCAGTTTTTTCTAGACTTATACTCGGTTTTGGAGTATTGTAAAGGTGTGTTATAGTCCCTTCTGAGGCTGTATCTAGTCTTCTATGTTTGCTTAAAACAGCAAAAATATATTTCATCATAGGTGCTCTACGTGAGACTTCTCTTCTATTTTTGTCGAGCATATATATACGAACACGTGTATGCATATTATTTTTGTTCTCACTTGCACTTGTTTCCAAAAGCTATAGTGGATCTTGTTGAAAATGTATGAGTTTGTAAGCTGTAGAAATCTTTTCAGGTTAGAGAAAGTGTTCGTGATGTGGTATTTTTGCACAATCGGAAGCTTTTCGCTGCTGCTCAAAAGTAGTAAGTCCCTCACATCATTTTCTTTACAAATAAATTTATTTGAGCATGGGTATAAATGTTAAGAATCGTGATTTCATCACATTATCTTGATTCATACCTTATTAAATTTTGCTGCATTTCTCATTTTCAATAAGGAAAAGTGAAAAATTTGTCCATCTTATCTGGTGCTCATGCAATTGTGCATACATTCCTATTTTTTTGGGTTCTTTTTTTTTATTTTTGTTATTGTTGTTACTAAGACCAATCAGCACTTATTGTGTGTCTTCTTATTATAATTCCTCCAGATGATTGAAAGTTCATCATGAAAGATATTATTGAAGAAGTTATGAAGAGTGGTTCTATTTCTTAGCGTTCACATGTAAGATAAACATTTCATTTATGTTCTTATTGGGTAAAAAATCTTTAATATAATCATTTTTTACCTCAAAGAGTGCTAATATTCTATTTTTGAATTGTTAATAGTTTCAAAATCGGACTTACTCTCGAGAGGACATTGATGAAGTTCGTGTTGAATGGGCCAATCTCATGCTTCTTCACATATAGTATTGTGATGTTTTAGGCATAAGATATCGATATTTCAATTATTTTGTCTTTGTGATACGTGGGATACGCTTCTTATTGTTTTGTTATGTGATGTAGCCAATATTTTTTATAGTGATTTTGTAGCGATAATGAAACCGATCAGATATTTTTATATAGTGATTTTGAGCGTAATGAAAGCAAGTATATTTTAATCTCATTTGCTATTAGATTATGCGTTATTAATTGTACAGTTTTAAATAAAGAAATTAACCACTTTGAAATTGAAAGATCAGTAGTACAAAGATATATCGACTACGGTTTAAAAAGTCAACCGTAGTCGATGCTAAATTACTACTGGATGTAATAGAAAACCGTAGTATATAAAATATAAAATTTGGCATAAAACCGTAGTAATTTATAAAAAGCGTAGTAAATTTGGCATAAACCGTAGTGTATGTGCGAAAATTAGTGTAGTCTATAGTCGATATAGACTACGATAAAATACGTAGTGTATGAGAAATTAAGTGTAGTCTATATCGAAT